>CM067360.1:130621060-130657640 GCA_034401795.1 Chaetoderma sp. LZ-2023a
TCAATTTATTTACGCTCAGGCCACAATGTGGCATATGGGGTCCATTAGTACATACATTTACACTGTCAATGGCAATTACATGGAATGCTGATAATTATTATTATTATTATTATTATTATTATTATTACATGTATTATTATTATTATTATTATTATTATTATTATTATTATTATTATTATTTGGTTTACGACGGTAGCAATGAGCTGCAGGACAGACTGTTGTAGTAGTAGTGGCAGCGGTAGTCGCAGTGACAGTGGCAATGGCAGGAGCAGCAACAGTAGCAGTAGCAGTAGATGTAACAGTAGAGGCAGTAGTAGTAGTTGCTGCTGCTGCCACTGTCATTTACTGCTGTTGTTGGTTTGGGACAGAATGCTAAATGCAACGACGGGCCGGACAGACCAGGAGTGAAGTGCTCCAATTCCTCCAGACGAAATTCGAAAAAGTATGGAGGAATTCCGAGGTCTCCACTCCCAGAACATATTTCTAATTTGCAAGACGCATACTTTTAAAGGTAATAGATTTATACACCTTGTACATAGGTATTATTATAGGAACATTGCTTTTCGACAGGAATGATGTGCTGTAAGCAGGCTGTGGTAGTGATAATAGCAGCTGTAGCTACAACGGTAGCGGGAGCGGTAGTAGCAGTAGAGGTAAGAGTAGCAGTTGCAGCTGCTGCTGCTGCTGCTGCTATTGCCGTCGTCGTCGTCGTCGTCGTCGATGTCGTAGTCGTCGTTTTCGTCGTCGTCGCCATGGTCCTCCTCCTAGTCGTGGTCGTTGTTGTCATCATCACTGTTGTCGATGTCTTGCTATTTAAAATGTTTCAATAGTCTTCTTATAAATGTACATAGCTTACTTAAAATTGAGATTGTATTACTTGATAAAAGTTCATAAAATTTGTTGTAGCTTGGTTTCACCTGAAAGTATTTTGGTTGTAGTGTCATTCTGTCCTTTTCAAAAAACGTATAGAGAAATAGGTAATGATATTCATCACCTGTGTCATGTTGGTCACACAATTTACATATCCGATCTTCTTTGATTAAGCCCTCCCACCTCCCAGTTTCCATTGGCAATTTGTGGTTGGCTGTTCGGAATCGTGCTAAGGTTAGTTTATTAGTATTATTTAATTTAGTAAGGTATGGTTCGATTTCAAATTTCGTCTTATATATACTATAGATTGTTCCCTTTGAAGATGCGTTCATCTGTCCTCTCCATGATTGTGTGTATTGGTCTATAAGTATTTGTTTTATATGTTTAGTTGCGTTACTTGTGATGCTCTGTCTTTCCCATAGATATCCCATTCCCACATTATTTAATATTGCCTTTACTACTCCAATCCATTTGTATTGTACGTTATTATTGGTATAGTCAGTGTACATATATTTATAAAGTAGACATGATAGCTTATGATCATGCCGATAGTCACTTACAGGACTGGCGGTATGATCATCGAACGAAAAGAAGAAGAATAGCTTTGTTTCTTTGCCATTTAGCAGTTTTTGCCAGTATAGGATTGTTCTATGTTTTATAGTGATATCGAGGGGGTATCTACCTAATTCACCGTATATCATGAATTTTGGTGTATGCATGTTTAGTTTTAGTAACCGTCGATAGAAGCCTATTCGTATTTTTTCAACTAGTGGTTGTGTTTTCCGTAGTCCAAATTTCACACCAATATGTGAGAATCGGTAATATCATTGAATCAAACAGTTTTATTTGGCAGTTTATTGGTAGATCCATATTTTCGCATCTCCGGTATAGTGAATATAGCGCTTTAGTAGCTTGTTCTGCTAGGTGTTTTAGTGCTGTGATATACAGGGAGTTGTAAAAGAAATGTATACCTAAATACTTATATTTATCGACTATTTCAATATTGTCATCATCTAAAGTAACATTACAATTCCCCTGTCCCCTTTTATTGCTTCCGAATATTACCACCTTTGTTTTATCCTTATTAATTTTGAGATTCCACAATTTAAAGTAACTGTTGGAGGCATTCAGACTCAGCTGTACAGTAATACCATCTTCTGCTGTCAACACTGTGTCATCTGCGTATAGGAGCACCAGCAATTTAAGATAGACGTCTATATTATCATTAATTATAAGACTGTCACAATTTGAGTTTTCCAGGTATTCTTGAAGGTCATTGAGATAGATATTAAATAATATAGGGGAAAGATTTTCTCCCTGCCACAACCCCCAGTTACACGTAAAAGGCTCTGATAATTCTATGAGTAATCCATTTGATAGACGACGGATAGTTTCCGAAATCTATAAACTAACGTCCTGATGAAATGTACACCATGATGATGACTACAATATGACATACGCCTGTGCAAAACACTTGTTTATCTAATATTCTCATTGGTCACACACAGCTGTTTTCACAGCAACGCAATGCGTGACGTTATTGGCGGGCGGTTATTGAGTAGTAATTCCCTCATTTGATATCATAGACAGGCATTGCGGACATTTGAGTCAGCACTTAACACACCATGATCGGATGATAGGCTGTAATAATAGAGAAAAACAGGTCCCGGTTTAAGTACGTTCAGAATATTCAACGCAATATTCCTTGCATCCTAATTACTGTGTCCTCTCTGGCAAATGTTAATGTAAGGTCAATGATTAGCTAACACCGAACTAACCCATATAATATGTAAGAAGGGGGGGGGGAGGTGGTGGGTGTTGATTGGCATCCAAAGAAATCTGTACAACGTGTCGTAGGCGTAATTTTTAGTTACGATTCGTAGTTACCATATTTCCATACCAAAATAAAACGAGCTGTTGCATATTTTTTCCGAGGCAGCAATATCTACCAATCCAATTATCTTGAAAATAGGCAATATTGTGTACATTGCGTTCAAAATTGTACTAACGGACGCGTTTTATATTTTTGTTATGGAAACACGTTATCTCAGTTATGAGGTGTAGGCTATTTTAGGATAAGCCGATCTTGTCCGTCTGATTCTGGCAATCCGCTTATTTGCTTATAACTCTAGAACGTCGCGATTGCTCTAAGTATCTCCCTGACAACTTGTCGATAGAATCATCAGCAGGTTACTTCATCACTATATCAAATAAATGACCCGATGTGAAACTGTAAACATGTTTACAGTACGCAATGCACAACAGGCATCATTGCTTAATCTGGCACGCATACATGTTGACATATACCAATGGGTCAATGGTCCAATTCACCAATGAGGTAATACTCCATCCCACGAATGAATAACAACACAAGTGCCACTGGCACAATTAACTAATGGGACACGCAACATTTCTCAATGGGACAAGCGTTGCAGATACCACTGACCAATGTAGTTATGCTCGAGGAATTAGGACTACGCCTGGCTGAATCAAATAATGGTTTGGCTAATGAGTGCAGACACTAAAATGATGCGTGTAAAAACAGTTGACAATTTTAACAGATGATCTGAGACACTGTGACACATAAGCACAATAAATGCCACATATACTGGACCAAACTATCAGCGTATCGCCAAGCACTGCCTTTTGAAGTCCCCTGGGATAGAAATGTGTTATCGCCATGTGAGATGGTGGGGCGGTTGATCGTGGGCAGTGAGCATACTATCATGTGTGTGATGTATGGGAGGCATCCATATTCTATTTGTACTGTGACGTATTTCTGGGTTCTGGGTGATATTGTTGTTGATTTGACTGTTTAGTTGGAGCCATGTGTTTTGAATTCTGATTGAAGCTGATGAGCGGATCACTTGGAGAGGGGAGAAGTTAGCATTGAGACTCTGGATGAGTAAGGCGGAATTTGGAGAAGCGAAAGAGGGTGTAATGCGGCGATGGGGTTACTACTGTAGCCTCCGGGGTACGCGCTGATCCGTCCGCATATTCTGTTCCACAGCACCGCATGCACATGATGCGTGGTGTAGCTGGTTAGCATCGGTTTTCGGAGTTACGGATCTTGTTTCGCAACTCTCTGGAATATAAAAAGACCGACTTCTAGAGCCGGTGGAATGATAACGTTTCAGTGGGGCCGTGCGACCATTGCCGCCGAGATTGAACCACACCATCTCATCCCGACTGTGTGTGTCGCCGGTATGGTAGTCCGTTACTCAATTTAGGAGTCTGGACATAATTAATAAAATAATATGAATACAGACAACCAGTGCTACCCGTTTGCTAGTATGAGAGAGAAAATATAGTACATAGAACTAAGTTGGTGTCTTGTTTATCCTGGGCTCGTCAGAGGTACCTCGCTGATCTCTAAATCCGCGATGTATCCATGCAAGTGAGAGTCCTACCGCGGTCCCGTATTAAGTTTAATATAAACCATTATACCCCTAACGAAATATTATTGTTGCAGGAAATGCCTTCAACGCCGAAGTGGAATAAGAGAGCTGGAAAAAGGGCAACTTTCTTGTTTAAACATAAGCTAAGTGTGTAGTTTCTGTCAACCTAGTGACACTGTAAGTCATTGAGATGCTCGCTGAATTACGCGAAAATGGGATGGATGAGTTCCAGAGAATTCAATACCGTCATCTTATGTAGGTTTACAGATACTGCCTCGGTAGCTGCCGCTTTATTTATGCAGTCCTTCTGCTGCATCCTAAACTAACCTTTAGTTGTTACGTCCGTGTTCCATACTTAGGCCGTAAGTGGCAGAGAATTTTGTGGTGGGGAGGAGGAGACGGATATCCAACTATAGTGACCTTCCCGTGAGGGTATGGTGGGTTCCATGACCGCACCCAGTCACTATGAAGAGTTAGATGGAGGTTCGTGTCCCATCCATCACCTGGTGTGTTTGTGACAGATCATGTAAGATCTGATCCCGGGGACTAACATTTTGACTGTCTTTAGGGTTATGTTAAGAATGCCCAGAGATGCACTGCTGGCTGGTTAAAATAATATAATGTTTGCGCAGTGCTTCCTACTTTGGCATGGATAGTTATGCTAAATGGTATCGGAAGATACAGAGGGAGTGTGTGCGGAATCGTCACATTCATCTTCACCGCTCCGAAACCCCAATAGTTTCCAGAGTCGGATCGCACCAACGTGTCAAAGGGAGGTCCAAACAATTATAAGCCTTACGGCTGGAGGAACGTAGGAAGAAACAATCGCTCATCTATTAAGAAGGAGGCCCTAAGGTATATTTTATGTGTAATTTATGTGTAAATGTGTAAATGTGTAATTTATGTGTAAATGTGTAATAATTTATACCACCTAGCCAGTGAGCGGTGTTACATTTCCACTACATTCGGAAACGAGGCTTACACAAATGACTCCTAACGAACGACCGTTCCTAATTACATTTAAACCTGTCCTATCGAGCTAGAATAGCCAGGTTTAGTCGATCTCGTGTAAGGTTCGCTTAATGAGAACCTGAACCATGACCTCAGTGAAAAGGTGATGTTGGGGGAAAAAGGTGATGTGGTTTTATTGTTGCTGTATAGTGTAGCCCAGCGTACTGTGGTCCTAGTATTTTATATACAATAAACAAAACAAGTAACTAGGATGGCTGCTGCCATATACATAACTAACTATCACAGTATTGACGATAAATAAGGTTAAACGACCTTGCAGTGTTTATTAGGGAAACTGTGACGCACGCGCATGCTCGCTACGCGATCTCACGGACTTAGTCAATTTAGAAAGCCTCTCTTACATGGCTGTATATACATAGCCATACTATCCTAAGGAGGGCATGCTTGGAACGTGCCAGGGACAGCAGTCCCGTACCCAGCCGAGCTGGGTTGGTCCATAACTGTCCGATCGATCCGCGCTACACCCGCCGCCGGAGTATTCTAAAGTTCCGTGTCACTGCATTGAGTCGTGGATTCGTGGGTATGCTATTTCGTGGATTGCCTATTTTGTGAATTAGCTATTTCACGGATCAACGATTTTCGTATATTTCTTTATTCCCCGTGGAATGCGTACTCCACCGTAAACTATATGTATCATTGGCAATCATATGCATTACCACATTTCACACAATGCGATACAGCACATATACTGCATTGCTTCTTGCGTAATTACTTTTCTGTTGCCTATAGCCATCAACGTATTATCGTTAGTGTCAATAGTAGTATAGTAATAGTTTATCTAATAGTATATCGCGATTATTGTTGCATCCTCTTATCATCGTCATTAGCATTCGTCATTTCATTACATGTCCATTCATGTTCACTTTCATCTACATCCATAATTAATCAATAAATGTTACAATATATAGTATAGCTAACATTTCTTTGTTTCCTTTACTGCAGTGATAGATTTGGCATTGGGACTATTTTGCGATTTCTCGTTGTTTGCCCGGGGTCACACGATGGACCTTTAACACCTTGTCAACTGTGATTAAATCCACGACTCCTGGTGAATTAGTTTCGGCATCTATTCCCCTAGACATGAGCTATTTTAATGGTGTTGCATAATAGGGAGCTCATGGGTTACACATAGCATTGGCTCCTGGCATTATTTACCGATGGGGCGGGTGGTGCAAATATAACTAACCATTGGATCGAGCACCCTTGGTTAATGTGGCAAGAACAAATGATGCATTGGACAAATGTGGCAATGCAACTTGCCATTATTGACAAATGATTCAATCATGCCTGACACTAATGACCAGCAAATGAAGAGTCAATCACCTCACGTTGATCAATGTGAAAACCAGCGATTGGCAATGCGCACTGGGTAAAGTTTCCCTGGAAAACAAATGGACCGAAAATATGACAAATTTGCGGGAAAAACAAAGTCTGTATATGACAGACACTATTGACCACCAGTGAAACTCTATTGCCTCATTAAGCACGCATACCAGATGACATTTACCAATAGGGCAATGGGCAAAGGCAACATTAGAGAAGTATGTTTAAATATAGTATCCTACACCAATGGAAACCGTGCAATTGGTCAATAGCGCAACTCTGCCAGAAACTATTGATCAAGTATCCAAATGCCTCATCACTGACAGGCCTATTTACTAAATGGTCAATGATCACAGTAAAAAAATTGGATGAGGAAATGTAAAAATATTGTTATTCCTGACATTATTGGCCAACGGAAAAGTACCATTGATCAATGGGGCGGTCATATCTCTCACGATTGTCAAAGAGATAATGTGTAATAATGGAGGCGCTCTCCAAAATTGGGTTTTAATCCGTTAACAATTGACTATACGTGTCACCGCTGTATTTCCCCATGCTGTGTACATGTATGTGCCTGTCATAGAATTGCACGTAACTTTGGACTTCTCTAAGACAAAGCCGTCATAGAATTTAAATGGAACCTCACTCAAAACAATCTGTTCTTGCACAAATAGTAGTGGCCTGTCTTATTTATGTCGTTCGAATGCTACAGAACCTAGTATCTACTTGGCATTATCTACTTCCGGCATGCCATCTATATTCATTGTAGCGCCGCCCCTACTACATTTGCTTATATCGAGATGGACATGATTGTGTAGCAATTTCGTACAACTAATCTGCGCTGCAATCGCAGATTATTATAATTACACCGGATCTTTCTTCTTCTTTCTTCTTCTTTCTTGGTCGGTCTTTTTCTCTGCTAAAATATTGGGAACGTATCACCTCCGACATTTTCGTCCTGATCAGCTGGAAACTTAGTTAACTTCTAGTTCCCATGGAGCAAGCACTTGTCTTCCCTATATTTTGGATATCCCACGCGGTTTCCGACCAAGCCACTTTTACGTTGGCAGACCCGGTTTACAGGAAATATATGGGGATGTCCAGTAGTGATCCTTTAGGTGGGATTACATATAGAGTTTGGATGCACAATTATTGGCTAGGATGGTACCCTTGGCGTCCCAAAAGAGGGCTGTTCATTTGAGGGCGCAATGAGCTAAGGTCAGGAAAGATCTATGGACATAAAGATCACCCTTAAGGAGCAAGGTTCCATCTTATGGTAAAATCTTCCCCTTTAAGGAAAAATATGAACCGTGACTCTGCATAGAGTGTTTATCTGATTATTAGCAAACGTGGTCATAATGTCGTCCTTGTGGTTCCAAAATTGGGGTCAATAAATTCCTTGGCGGAAAGATTACCCCATGGTGGTAAAAGTTACCAGTTTTCGTTTTTCAATGAAATGAACTCCTCTTGATCAGGGCAGGTCAGTGAGCACATTAGAAGATACCACATGTCATTACTCTCATAGTCGCCCCTTTAAGGGAGTAGGGTGTCCCTAGATGACATCAATGTTACGGGGTTTCGTTTTATTGGCAGACATAATTTCGTGAAGAAGATCCCCGAATGCCCTAGCTATCAATTTCCTGAAAACTATACAAGGACGTTGTTGGATAGGTTACAACTAATTTGAGTGAGTGCTGCTGCTGCCTATGGCTGCCTACTATTAAATAGTACAGCTATGCAATTTGTACAACAACACACAATATGTGTTTTATCTTCAAATATGCGTTCGTGACGTACTTACCGACATCATTCATGACGACATTCATTACGATAACATTCTACACATTACATAGTTGATTATTACGTTATATGATTGGTGGATACCGTAGAAAGGTGAATTGTGACTAGGAAGATAAATCGACAAATTCATTGTAGCATGGTGGTATAGAAAAATACAAGAGAAACGTTTATCTTTTCTGTGCGCATATTCCTAATGCTGGAAAAGTAATTAAGAAAAGACATATACCAATGCCTGTCAAAGTCAGGAAGGAGTACCCACGCTTCAAAACCTACCTGATTTGATTGATGATACTGCATCTATCAAAAATGTGGCATTTATTGGATTGAGTTTCTAATGCGGATGCTTCTGGAATGTCGGTCACAGATTCTGTAGTCATCAATTTTACTCCCGCAATGACAAGTGACATAGTATGTCCATTTCCTTTTTTCATTGGAAATTATGCTTTGAAGAAGAAATCGCTACAATTTGTTTCTATCATACACTAGAGACTAATGTGGAAATTTCTAATTTCACAGTATGGGCCAGATCTTGGTTCAGTTACTGTTTCTATGCTTGGATTGCAATTGGGTGTGGCTGTCTTTCTGTGTGTACGTGTGTGCGTGCGTGCGTGCGTGGCGTGGCGTGGCGTGGCGTGGCGTGGCGTGGCGTGGCGTGGCGTGGCGTGGCGTGGCGTGGCGTGGCGTGGCGTGGCGTGGCGTGGCGTGGCGTGGCGTGGCGTGCGTGCGTGCGTGCGTGCGTGCGTGCGTGCGTGCGTGCGTGCGTGCGTGCGTGCGTGCGTGCGTGCGTGCGTGCGTGCGTGCGTGCGTGCGTGCGTGTATGAGTGTGTGTGTGTGTGTGCGTGCGTGTGTGTGTGTGTGTGTATGTGTGTGTGTGTGTGGATGTGTGTGTGTGTGCGTGTGTGGCGTGCGTGCGTGCGTACTAGTGGGTCTGCGCGTGGGTGCGTGGATGGGTCGAGAAGCCTGCGTGCGTACATGCATGGGTGCGTGCGTGCGTGTGTACGTGCGTAGAGCTTAGCTAGAAATGCGCTGGGAATGGCTGGCCATTAAGTGCACCCTCTATTAAGTTACCTGTCAGTCTGATAGCGATGGACATGTATAGGAATATGCCGTCATATGTTTGTCATTGGGAGAAGTAATCGGTCAGTTGGAAGTACGACTTGGGTACGGTCCCTTGTAATGTGAAGATTTGGTCCCGACCCACCGAGAAAGGATCAAACTGTGAAGCCCGACCAACCGTGCACAGTGTGCAAGGGTAAATGTAAAAGATTAATTCATTGAATTGTGCTAATTGCGCATGCGTTATCTCGTCAGACAGATTCAAGATCCTAGAGTACTGAGCCGTGTGTTAGATCGATATGCCACATACCTGGCGAAAACATATGCATTTAATTAGCAGTGGGTCAACTATCAAATAGATTTGGCTGGCACGATACCGAACTACGTTGATCAAGTGGCGTATGCGATGTACTATGGCAATTTCGCAAGGGAGACACACGATCCATCGACAATAATATGCATATTTTGTATTTTACATCCAGCTCGATGGACACTAGAAGATAAACGCGTCTGGGCTGTGGTCAAATTGGACAGTGTGTGATAAATATACCTCTATATGATGTCTGAATTACAATGTGACCAAATCTGATTATTTGATTTGAGGTAATTCAATGGGTAAGTCCAACCACAATGTGACATGGTAGTGAATGCTTGTATATATATATATATATATATATATATATATATATATATATATATATGGAATCAAGCATGTCAAACTGCTTCTAGTGGGTTAGACATTCATTAAAACCGTAAAATTAACTTTGACGATGGAGTTCGGTACCGTTTCGCAGAGAACACCAGAGCATTCGCTAAAGATTATTGTCGTGATTCGTGAGACTCATAGTATGAGCGGTATAAATGATATGTTGTGGTCATGTCAGGAGCCGATTACTTTGAAGTGCCCCTATAATTGATGCTGTTTGGGTCCTCGGCATAAATTCTTTTTGAGGTTTTGAGAACGGGGATTGTAGAACTTGTGGCGACAGTATTGTGTCTGGAATTCCAAGCTGTCTAGACATATTTAAAATTGATTTACGCTATTTCCAATAGGAATGGTTTGTATTTACAATAATTCCACGCACGAGGAAACTGCAGTGCGCACAAATGCTTACATACAAATATTAAATAATAACAAATATGTGTGAGCATATCCGGAACAATTGTAGAGAAAACCGTGTCCGGTAACAATACATCGAGACAACTGCATTACAGAAATACAATACAGTTTTCCCAAATTTGATTATATCTACCAGGCAATATATGTTTAAGGATGCAGTCAATTGGTAGGTAACGCATCTCATATACCATTCTTGCTCATAATAAATGCATACAAACATGTCTATAAAAGACCGATTTTGGGCCAATACAAAGCGGACTCTGTAAGCTGTGGTCCCCTACCCGTCTTAGCCGTTTTGGGAAAGCGAAGTCGTAGGATCGCAAATTCGATGCAATTATAATACAGGTAACCTATTGCATATTTCAAAACCAATTTCACAGGAGCATGTTGATGCCACGGGCAGCAACTTATCCCGGGCAAATTGTGGGTTTTTTTAAATTCAACAGAATATTTATTAAATCGTAACATATTTTTCGCACTTGGTCTGGCGGGTTCGAAGGGGGTAATAAAACTCCATCATGTATCACCAAATTTGTTGTTGAAATTCTGGTTCTTTGCGATTTTGAATTTCTTGACACTAAGATGAAAATCATGTAGATGATTATGACGTCATGTGATGGATAGATAAACTGAAAAGGTCCAATCGCATATAAGGATCGATTTAGCCATATCTGAATGGGATTTAAAAGTGTGCAGGACCGACTGCTCCATGTGAAATAGAGAACGGAAGATTGGTATGGTGACATCGCCATAATTCTCAAATCGTGGTCTAATACAAATTAAATGTATAACCCTCACTTCATCACATTGATAGGGAATCGAACCCACAACCTGCGAACACGTCAACCATCATAGCCTGCAAAGAGCTTCCAGCACACCATCGCCGCAAGACAGAGTCTTATTGTGTCGACGAGGCCTTCACGAGGCAGGCTTGTACCGCAATGTCACAAGTCGGTGTACACAACTATTGCAACGCCGCGACTACACGTATCGCTTCACCACATTATCAGCGCAAGGCCTACTTTGTTCTAGCCTCTACAATTCAAGGCTTTGGACGTACAGGCCACAACCAACACATTGACCATTCAGTACATCTACTGTACAGTGCCCCTGGCTGTAAATCTTTCCCACTCGTATATGTAACCATCTATTGTATTTGTTATCATGCTGTTTGCCATTATTGTTGTCGTTGTTCCTCGCTACTTGAAGTCTAGGGTTACTTCATGCTTCTACAAACACGTGGACGTGAATCCAGTGACATATCTAATTGAGGAATCCAACTTTAGCTATTCACCGCGCATCTCTAGCTACGCTCCGCCGACACTTCACCTACGTTGGGATCAATAGATTTGAAGGGTTGCATCAACACCGAGTCAAATTAGTTTCAAAATATTCAACGAAATGCGTATTAAGTAATGAAGACATACAACTTGTACACGTTGTCGGACTATTAAACGTTTATGACGGACTCCATCTTGTCATTCGAGACGTAAGTGATTATCGCGTCAGCCTACATGTGACATAATTGATAATGACGTCATATGATTGCTCGATACACTTGATTCATCAATTGGTGTTTTCGCCTTCCGAACTCATAGGGTTAAAGTGGATTTAGAGAAAGCGTTCAAGCTTGCATGATATTCTCAATATATGTCTTGCATGGGCTTCGATCTGGCTAGACAGAGGTGGAACACTGAGCGTGGTGTGCTTTCACAAACAAAGAATATGAACGAAGACAATGGCAGACGTCGTAAAGGAGTGCGTGTATATTGATCTAATTATACACAGTTCATTAATATTTGCTTTCAGACAAACACGTTTTTGATAATCTCGTGACTTGTTAACCCGATTCCTCTTTTGTCAACAGCACATCAAAGCTTTCAAAATGCAATCCGTTATCAATTAATCTTGTAATCGTCAAGATCTTTCAAGAAAATTATAAATTTTGGAGACTGAGATGAATATGTGTGCGTACGTGCGTGTGTACCGTGCGCGCGTGTGTCCGGGCGTAAAATTGGCACAAATTTACAGAAACAGTGTTCTTATTTCCTACAGATAGACGTTATTCAATAACACGGCAAAGGCCGTTCTAACTGTCATGGCCATTTGTGTATTAATAGCCAAGAACTTCCACATCTTTGATTAGCCTGTTTCCAATTGCACGCAGAAATACGATTTTTTTTAAAGTTAATGCCTAGGCCATCAAGTCCTGACAGTCGTAAACTATTCACTGGGACTGCAACTGGGCAGTGTACGTGACTTCTGTAGACACTGCTATGCGTATAATCAGTAGGACACGATTGAGTTCACTTAAGAGGAATCAATCTAATGGATCAATCCCTTTTGTCATGCAAGCATATGCTGCCATAATCAATTCCGACAACCGTTACAATCATAATTGACGGAGAATACTTCATAGCAAAGCTGCAATAGTCCGTCAAGTATAGACTACGAATAGCGTGTCTTTGATGGAGTTACTATTTAATACATATTCAGCTGAATATTCTGAAACTAATTTGACTGGGCGCTGCTGCTGCTGCCATAGTTACATAAGTTTCATAATACTCAACAGGCTAACGGCTAGTTACCTTAAAAATTGGATTCAGATAACTCAGGGTTACAAGTATATAAATCTATCCCAATACGCCCAATACGAGCTTATCTAGCTTAACTAGTGGGAGGGGCATGGCTAGGAATAAAAATGTGCGTAGTTCCTTAGTAATGTCCGTCAGACAATCACGTGATACATGCTATTAAGCAATATGCTAAAATAGCGTTGATCTTCTACCTCACTCTAGGCATTAGATTTCTTAATTAAGATACGATAACAAGGAAACCGTCAAATTAGTAATTAATTTCATAGTCCACTAATTAGTATCAGCAGTACATTTTAATAGAAAATGACAGGTAGACAAGCGAAATTGTCATATCAAACGCTTAGCAAGATTAATTGACAGAGCTCCTTGATATTGCAACCCCACCCTACCACACCCCGCCCGTCCCATCTGTTTCCTGCCAATACATTAACGGTGCGTTGGGTTGGGAGCGTACAATTATTATACCACACGATTCATTAGGTCGATTTCTACCCACCAGTCACATTAATATCCGGTTGCAAAAATATATAAGTCACAATTCAATCAAATCATAACCTGTCAGATCGTGTTCAATGATACGAAGACGTGTATATCTATCAAGCCTTGCCGTGTTGTAATTCACGTTAACAATTGAGTTATCCGGTTTAAACTATGCCCGCCCCTCTCTAGCTAATCTCCACCCACTCTTTGGCCGTGTTGTGATCGGTCGACCCATGCATTCTCTGACGCTCAATTCCCAGCAAACAATACTGGCAAGCGTTTGCGTATTTTGAACTAATTTGTCTGAGTGTTGTTGCTATCCATGCCTATTGAATAGTAAAGACATATAAATCGTACAACAACAGGACAGTCTGCCATCAATTAATCGTTTGCAGCGAATTTAGTTACGTTTTTTCCTACGTAATTGATTATGCCGTCATCAATCAGTGTCACATAGTTGATTATGGCGTCATATGATTGGCTGATAAAATGGAGTCCTTCATTCTTACAAATGTGGGATCCGAAACTGGCAGGCAAGTAATTGGCGCCATAATAATATACGTCACATACTGGGTGACGTGATGAATAAAATAGGACCCATCACGACGTCGAAACATCCTTCACGAATGTGTCCGACTTGGATTTCTTTCGGGAATTTGCAAGTTAGTAAACATTCTGTTGAATAATTTGAACGATGTTCACTTGAAGCTGTCGCTGCCATAGTGAGCTAAATCGCCAACACAAATTAATTAGAAACTATTCAAGTAGTTCAACGGCTTACCTTTATAGCTTGCAATTTAGATCGGATATGTCAGGTGTCGAAGTTTGAAATGGATTTCAATACACGAAAGCAGTGCTTCCCTAAACGTATCTTATTTGCGTTTCGACGAAGATAATTTCTCCAATAGTGTATGCATTGTGTAGCAATCCGCGTGTCTGTGATTAAAAAAAAGAGTTTTGCAATGGATCTTTGTTACTACTTCTGTCGTCATCGCGGTCGCCGGTGTCATCGTGGTCGTCCTGGTCGTTGTGTTGTTAGAAAGGGCGGTATGACGGCACCGTTTTCAATGATTTTTCTGTCAATGCCGACAAAAGTAAATGTTGACTTTGAATAGTATCATGTATATAATACTGGCAATTGGAGTGCATATTTAATGGAATCACCTACGTCTTAAGTTACACAATGGACCTTTCCAGTTTTAGCACGTTCGCGCCCATCTGTAGCTAGGTTCCACCAGCGCTTCGCTGTGCTGGGATTGATCGATCCCAGAATTCCCTAACTATCAATTTACTGAAAACAATACAGTAAACTGTTGAATATTTTGGAACTAATTTGACCCAGTCTTTAAGTATGCCTTCGTAACGTACGTCTCCATGTCATTCATGACGTCAATCATTATGATGTCATCATACACGTCGCGTGGTTGATTATGACGTCATATGATGAATTGATAACGTGGAAAGGTCTATTGCTCCACCCAGCACCCCGCCCCACCCGCGGCATACCCACTTTTACAAATCAACCCCTGTCTTGCATAGACTTTATATAAATAGAAAGAACTTATGTTACACAGTTGGGATATTTAATTCTCAAAGCGAGGAAGGGGTTAGATGTTGGGGTGGGGTGCGGTTGGGGAGGGGTGTGGCGGCGGGGGTGGGGTGGGGGTGTGGGGTGGGAGGCTGGGTGGGGGGAGGCGGGATCCATTGCAAAACTCGTTTTTAAATCACAGATACACGGGTTACTATACAATGCATAAACTACTGAATACATTATCTTCATCGAAACGCAGGTAAAATACGATTAGGGAAATTAATTTCGCATGCACTACCATATTATCCATCGTGTCAATTGCTAATGGGAATACGGCCATCAATTTCTAAATATCCCCCCACCCATATCTATTTAAGCCCAAGCCGCCTTTTACATGTATTGTGAATCTATTTGAAACTGTGATACCAAACTTCTCCACATCTCAATTCCAAAGCAACTATAAAGGTAAGCTGTTATACGAAGCATATAGCCACTTCTGACACATTCCTAGCATATATTTTGACGTCGTAATGGAGCAGCTACGTTTTGTTATTGTGACGTGCCCTAGCATGTGCTGTATTTCAATATGGCGTCAAAAAACATACTTGACTGGCAGGTTCGGATTCCTCTTTAGAAAGAATTGAGGAATTCAGCTTCTCAATCAATCGTATGACGTCACAATCAACTACGTGCCGTGTATGCTGACTTCATAACCGATTATGTCATGAATGACGTAAATACATTCGCTATGAACACTTAATTGATGACGGACTAAGCGTTGTTGTCCGAATTGTCTTTCCTCTTTACCAAACGTGATGTTAAATACTTTGAAACTAATTTAACTGAGCGCCGTTGCTGCCATAGGCTGCCATAGCAGCAACATCACCCAGTCAAATTAATTTCAAAATATCCAACAGCTTAACTGTATAGTTGACTAGCAGATTCGGATTCGTCTTCAGAAATAATTGAGGAATTCAGCTTCTCAATCACTCGTATGACGTCATAATCAACTACGTGACGTGTATGCTGACGTCATAACCGATTATGTCATGAATGACGTAAATACATTCGCCATGAACGCTTAACTGATGACGGACTAAGCGTTGTTTTACGAATTGTATGTCTTTCCTCTTTGCGAAACGTGGTGTTAAATACTTTGAAACTAATTTAACTGAGCGCCGTTGCTGCTATAGGCTGCCATAGCCAGCAACATCACCCAGTCAAATTAATTTCAAAATATTCAACAGCTTACCTGCACAGTTTTCTGGAAATTGAGATTCAGAGAGTTCGGGTATTGATAGATCTCAGCGATGTCAAAGTGTGGGTGGAGCTTAGCTATAGATAGCTAATACTGGATTCTTCAATTGCTAACGTGAATTACAACATGGCGTGGATTGATAGATATACACATTCTTGTACGCGATCTGACAGGCTATGATTTGCTGGAATTGTGACTTATATATGTTTGCAACGGGATATTAATGTGATTGGCGAGTAGACATCGACCTAATAACCATGCTTGGTATAATACTATTATGACGCAACCCACCCCACCCCACCCCGTCATCACACAGTTATTAGATGGCCGCGAAACAGAGGGGTGGGTGCGTTTGGATGGGGTGGGTTTACAATGTCAATGAGCACTGTCCATTAACTTCGCTATGCATTTGATATGGCAATTTCGCTTGTCTACGTGTCATTTTCTATTTACAATTACTGCTGACACTAATTAGTGGACTATGACATTAATTACTAATTTGTCGATTTCATTGTTATCGTATCTTAATTAAAAAACCTAATGTCTAGAGCGGGCCTAGAATTGTGGCCTTGGGTATGAATAGGTATTGAAGTATGTGAGAATAACGATGCCATAGTCGCCTGGGATTGCAACTTGAACATGATTGTTTCGAACTTAGAAGATCAATGATATTCTAGCATGCTACTTAATAACATGGACCACCGTGATTGCCTTAGGGACATTACTTTTGAACTATGCATAGCTGAAGTATCTATTTCTAGCTATGCCTCTCCCATTTCTAGTTAAGCCCCTCCCACGATTTGGGTGTATTGGGATCGATTTATATACTTGTAAACATGATTTACCAGAATCCCATTTTAAGGTGACTATACCGGTAAGATGCTGAGAATTTGGAAACTAATATAACAGGGTGCTTATGGCAGCAACAGCGCCCAGTCAAATTAGTTTCAAAATATTCACCGGAAACTTTAGTAAGTGGATATCCATCCAAGGCATACACGTCGTAGGCTATACTTGACGGACTATTGCATCTTCTTGGCGGAGTATTCTCTGTCAATTATGATTGTAACGGGTGGCGGAATTGATTATGACGTCATTATAATTGCGCGACAATTGGAATTCATCCATAAGATTAATTTCTCTTATGTGAACTTAATCGTTTACTACTGGTTACACTGCACCAAGATGTGTCTCCAGAAGTCACGTACAATGCCCATCTGCAGTCCCAGTGAAGATTTTACGACTGTAATGACTTGATGTCCTAGGAATTACATTCAAAAACCCTTTTATCATGGCGTGCACATGGAAACATTCTAAGCAAAGACTTGGAAGTTCTTAGGCATTGATACATCAGTGGCCATGTCAGCCACAATGGACATTGTAGTGGTATTGAATTATGTCTTTCTGCAAGAAATCCGAAAGCTCTTTATGAAAATTTCAGCGGTAACTTTACAAGCGCGCGCACACATCATGCAGACGAATTCTTCTCTTAGTTTCAAAGAGTTATGATTTTCTTGAGAAATCGTGACCATTAAAGAGTTGATTGCATTTTGAAAGCTTAGATGTGCTGTGGACAAAAGAGGGCCCGGGTTAATAAGTAACAAGATAATCACAACCGTGTTTGCCTGGAAAGGCAATACTAATGAACTATACCTAATTAGATTGATACACGCAATCCTTTACGGCATTTGTGTCATTTTCTCTCTTCATAGTCTTCTTTTCCTGAAAGCACACCACGCAGTGCCCCATTTCTGTCTAGCAAGATCGTATCTCTTGTAATAAATGTATTGAGAATATCGCGCTAGATTGAATTGTTTCTCAAATTCCATGTTAACTCTATTAGTCAGAAAGGCCAATATACCAATAGAGGAATCTAGTTTAACGATCAATCATACGCCGTTATAATCGGCTATGGCACGTGTAGGCTGACGTCATAATCAATTACGGCATGAATGACGCGATTTAGTTCGTCATAAACGCGTAATAGTCCTTCAAGTTGTACGAATTGTATATCTTTATTATTTAAGAAACATTCTGGTTAATATTTTGAAACAAATTTGACTTGGCGTTGTTGCAACCCATCACATTAGCTTTAAAACAAGGCAACAGCCGACCTGTATAGTTTTCACGAAACTGAGATTCACGGGGCGCAGGGATCGAACGATCCCAGCAAGAGCAAAGACTGGTCGGAATTTAGGTATAGATTGGCGAGGCAACGCCAAAACTAGATTCCTTCGTTTACTTTAAATTTAATACTTTGTTTCTCTTGGATGTTTCGAAATTAATTTGATTTGGAACAGATTCTTCTTATGGCAGCAAGCTGCTCCTGTAAAATTGGTTTCAAATTGTCCAACAGCTTACTAGAATGAGTAGTCTGAATTTTGGATTAAGGGATTTCCGTGATGCACGGGCGGGCTCATAGCGCTTCGTATTGTCATTATCAAGATTAGAGGCACCATGGGCGTCAATGATTCAGTGATTGTTACCCGACTCCATCTATCATCCTGGCATGAATGGCTACACCACTTCTTTGAATGCAGTGAACAATGAAGTACAATCTATTTCAATTTAATACGTATTTTCCCTGTTGCCTCTTTTGGAAACAATGCGACTGCGTGCTATTCGGCCAAACGGCTTGGATAATGGATGAAGCCACTCTTAACTATGCCCCGCCCATCTCTAGCTATGCTCCGTCAATACTTTGCGCATATTGCGATCGATTTATATACTATAAATCCTGAATTTCCAGAATCCCAATGGCATGGTAACTATATGGCTAACTTGTTGAAGATTTGAAACTTATTTGAGCTGTGGATGTTGCTGGATGGCAGCAACAGCGCCAAGTCAAATTAGTTTCAATATCGCTAACAGAATGGTTATTAAATAGTAATAACGTACGATTCGTGTGCAATACATGCTTATACAAGTTATGGACGGTCTAAGCTACATCATTCATTGCACATTGTAATCGTAACCTCAGCCTACCCGTGGCCTACATCATTATGCCGTCATGCACTTGAGTGACAGATTGGATTCATACATTGCTTTAAAATGCTATTATGTTACTCCAGGGATGGAAAGGTTAAGATAGACTGCTTGTTAAGTAAAACAGTGCTGTCCAGTTATGAATTTTGGCCAGATTTTTAGTAAGACTTATTTAACGGGTAGAGGGGTGGTGGTGGCATACACGCAGAAGTGTCAAAGCATGCACAGGTATGCTTTTGTATAAAATACAATATATTGTTTGCATATTTTCAAATTTCTTTAAATTTGTCCATTTTCAATATCTTATGATGAGTATGGAGTCACACCGTCGCGTGAATTATTACAGTAGTACGATGTTATCACGTGAATACAATTTTGTTGTTGATTTTTACAGCTCACAACAGATCATTCACCATATTATTTGGATGCTCGAGGAACACACGCGTTTGTTAAACTAGAACTTGAATTGGAGCTGATGACGCGTTTCGTAGCTGCATTAGACGACCGTTTCTTCCAATCCAAAAGTATGTGTCATACTCAACACCCCAAATATGCCAAATTCCATGCTTTCTGCCAGAACTGCACTACTCTTCCACTTATCCGCCCCACTGTCATCGAATCTGAATCCACGTGGTTGACGATTCGCACGATGACGTCATACCATCGAGTTTAGCATCTGTCAATATTCATTAGGCCTTCTTTAGCCGAAATTGTAACAGCGATAGTTTGTGAAAATGTGACAAATTATTTTTAATTCATAAAACATAATAAAAATATTTATTTTTGGTCTTTTTAAATTTAAATCTAATTCTCGCGCGTGAACTCCTTTAACCTGGCCACCATTAAATACCTGAAACGTCAACGTCTTTATGCCAAAGACAATATTCTATTTTTTTTTTTAATTCATTCAAGTAGGGAATGTTGATATTTTCGCAATCACTGCTCTTAATCAAATTAATTTCAAAATATGTAACACGTTTATTATATGATTGCCCTGACATTGAGACATGGTATTCATACTTCATAATGTTAAGAGGTTGATCAGGTAGAGCAGCGTGCATTTTCTGGCGTGAGATCTGCTAGATTTCAAAATATCACACACATGACAATCTACCCCAGGGCGTATCCTGCTTTTCTTATGGAATGTTTCGTAGTCTAGAGTCATTCATGAGCTAACTAGGAAAGTAGCTGGGATTTCGGATCACAGATTTCTTCTGATAGCTGGCCTAGACAGTAAGCGTATTTAGTTCCATCCACATCTGCCATATATCCTGCCTTTTGCAGGTACAAGGCAGGTGCTGCTGAAGACAGCCCCATTCCTTAGAGAAAGAAGGCTGTGTGCCTGTGTATATTATTTAACAAAGATATTTCCAAGCTATGTTTGTGGCTGGTCTACTCACTAGCTAGGCCCTATATCCGTGACCTCTGACTGAACAATCAATTCCTTCGTCCTCTCTCGATCCCACTACCCTCACCCCGCCATAGCCTATTTGGTAGATGCACTTGTCTTGCATAACTGCTACATAACTAGAAAGAAATTATTTTACGTATCTTGGAACATTTTCATTTCCAGATCGGGCAACGGGTGGGGGGGGGGGGCTGGGGTGGCCAAAGATACATTGCAAAAATATGTTTCAAATCACAAATACACGGTTTATTATACAATGTGTAAACTACTGGAGAAATTATTTTCATCGAAATGCAAAATAAGGCATAAAGAGGAAATTATTTTCTGACTAAATACCATATTATCCATCATGGCAATTGCTAACTGGAAATCGGCTATCCATTTTACCCATACCGGCCCATGCCAATGTAAGCCCTATCCACCGTTTAGGTGTATTGTAATCCATTTGAAACGTTGAATGTTTAGTAACTTGCAAATTCACCACAGTCATTCAATGGACCTTTCCATTTTAGCTATGCCCGCCCATCTCTTGCTAAGCTCCATCCACACTTCGGCGTGTTGGGATTGATCGATCCCCGAATGCCATAACTACTAATTTCCTGAAAACTATTCAGGAAAGCTGTTGAATATTTTGTAACTAATTTGACTTGATGCTTTTTACACACATTGGCAGCAACAGCGGCAAGTCAACTTAGTTTTAAAATATTCAACAGAATATATAAGAAATAGTAAAGACATACGATTCGTACAACAACGCATAGCCCGTCTTCAAATACGCGTTCGTGACGTACTTATAGACGTCATTCATGACGCCATTCATCATGCCATTCTACATGGCACGTAGTTGATTATGACGTCATAGGATGTATTGATAAAGTGGAAAGTTCTATTCGGACACATTAGTAACAGAAATTCTGACGTCATAACTGAGCTACGTCATTTTCTTGTGGCGTAGCCTATCATGTGCCGTATTTCATTATGCGTCAAATACTTGACTGACAGATTCTAATACCTTTTTGTAAGACTGAAGGAATCCAGTTTCTCGATCAAATATATGACGTCATAATCAACTACATGGTATGTATGCTGACGTCATAATTAATTACGTCATGAATAAGGTAGCTAAGTTCGTCACGTACACGTAATTGATGACTAAGCCTTGTTGTACGAATTGTATGTATTTACTATTTAATGGACATAGGCACCCAGTCAAATTAGTTTCAAAATATACAAAATACAGTAAAATACAGCTTACGTGTATAGCTTTCTGGAAATTGAGATTCAGAGAGTGTATGTATCGATCGAACCCAAAACAGCCAAAACGTAGGTGGAGCTTAGCTAGAGATAGGGGGGGGGGGGTGGCATAGCTAAAACTGGATTTCTCCATTGATAACGTGGATTAGAACATGGCATGGATTGAGAGATATACACGTTCTTGTATCATTGAACGCAACCATCCAGGATATGAGTTGATGGAATTATGGCATCTGTATTTTTACAACCGGATATTAAAATGTGATTGGTGAGTAGACATCTTCCAAATAACTACGCTTGGTATAATAATGTTATACTCCGGCCCCAATACAGAGTTAATGTATTGGAGGGAATCAGAGGGGTGGGGTAGGTTGCAATGCATGCGATGAGTACTCTCCACCAACCTTGCTAAGCGTTTGATAAGTTCTCTTGTTTAACTGTCTTTTTCTTTTAACAATTACCGCTGAAACTAATTAGTTATTTATGCTATTAATTATTAATTTGTCGGTTTCGTTGTCATGGTATCTTAATTAAGTACGCTAATGCTTAGAGTGGCCTTGGAATTGTGACCTCTGGCGATGAATGGGTATGAATGTGCCTGGGAGTAACGATACCATACTCGCGTCGGATCGCACTCTGAACCTGATTAATTATTTAGAAGATATACAATATTATGGCGTGATACTTAATAGTATGGACCACCGTGGTTGTCTGAAGGGCATTCCTAACGAAATCTGCATAGCTGAAGGATCTATTTCTCTCTATGCCCCTCTCATTTCTAGTTAAGCCCCTCCCACGATGTGTATGTATTGGGATCGATGTATATAGGGGCCTACTTTTAACTCTGAGTTGCCAGAATCCCATTTTAAAGGTAACTATACGGGTAAGATGTTGAGTATTTTGAAACTAATATACCGGGGTGCATATGGCAGCAGCAACACGCAGTCAAATTCGTTTCAACACATTCAGCGGAATATTTATTAAATAGTAACTCCATCCAAGGCATACAAGTCGTAGGCTATACTTGACGAAGTATTGCAGCTTCCTGGCGGGGTATTCTCTGTCAATTATGATTGTAACTGGTAGTAGAATTGAACATGACGTTATATAATTGCGCGACAGATGGGATTCATCCATTAGATCAGTGGTGGATTCAAAGGGGGGGGGGGGGGGCACTCGGGGACACGTGGCCCCCTCCGGCAGGGCTGTCAAATTTTGTGTTTGCTTACCTGCCGGTGGCGGAGTGAGCCCGCTTTCAAGAGCTAACTCCCTTGAAATTGTGGATGCCCCCACCCCCGGCAAATAACCTCCTGGATCCGCCCCTGTAGATTAATTCCTCGTATGCGAACTTAATCGTGTACTGCTGATTACCGCGGCTAAAAGTGAGTACAGAAGTCACGAACAATGTCCATTTGCAGTCCCAGTGAGGATTTTACGACTGTAATGACTTGATGTCCTAGTAATTAACTTTTTTTTAAACTCTTATCTTGGCGTGCAAATGGAAACAGTCTAAGCAAAGACTTGGAAGTTCTTAGGCATTAATACATTAGTGGCCATGTCAGTCACAAGGGCCTTTGTAGTGGTATTGAATAATGCCTATCTGCAGGAAATCAGAAATCTCTTTCTGTACATGTCAGTAGTAAATGTATATATACACGCACACACGCACGCACGCAAGCACACACGCCCGTACGCATGCGCACATGCACGCACGCACGCACTACGCACGCACACGAGTAGGCACGCATTCACGCACGCGCGCACGCAGGCACGCGCGTAAGTTCTTGCCATGCTTTCCAAGATTTATAAATTTCTTGATAGATCTTGACGATTAAATGGTTACTTGAGAGCGGGTTGCATTCTGACAGCTTTGATGTGCTGTTGACAAATGAGGACACGATTTAACTAGTCACGAGATCATCAAATCCGGGTTTGTCTGAAAGCTAATATTAATGAACTATGCATAAATAGATTAATATACACGCAATCCTTTACGACATTTCTGCCATTTTCTTCGTTCATATTCTTCGTTCGTGAAAGCGTACCACACAGTGTTCCATTTCTGTCTAGCCAGACCGTATTTCATGTAATACGTGTATTGAGAATATCGTGCTAGCTTGTCTTGTTTCTCCAATTCTACGTTAACCCTATGAGTCCGATAAGCCAACGCACCAATAGATGAATCATGTTTATCGATCAAATATTGCAGGGCATAATCAAAAACGTCGCGTGCAGGTTTTTCGTTCCAAGTTATGAGGAGGTTAAAAGTTCAGATTTACCTAAATACACAGTAGTGGAGCCATTTTGAATGTGTGGGGTGGGCGGGGTTGGAGGAGACTGGGTCTCATTTCTCGTTTCTGTTTCGTTTTGTTTCGTGTAAAGCCTGGTTTTCACATTCGCTAAGCTGAGGCTAAGCTAAAGCTAAGCTGAGCGATAGGAAAAATCGTACATATGTATTCCTAACAGCCTGTTCTCACATGCGCTAAGCTGAACCGACACAAAACGATAAAACACGCGCGTATATTTTGGAAACAACCCTGCACGATTATTTCTCGCTTCGCCTGCGGTCAGTCACTCTGACATGCCTGAGTTTTCCTGGTTTGATTTATTTCATTGTATGTCCGTATTGAAAGCAGCATGTCTCAAGTAGAAGAAAAATTAATACTAGAAGTTGCAAAGTATGATGCCACAAATAGGCACTACACAGATTCCGAGCGAAGACGCAACATATGGAAAGCTATTGGCAACGCTATTGAGCGACCAGGTATCATAAATGCATATAATGTTATAAATGCATAAATATTAAAAAAATTTATAAGCATGTTGTTTGCCCATGTTGTTGACGACAA
Organism: Chaetoderma sp. LZ-2023a; assembly: GCA_034401795.1. Lineage (NCBI taxonomy): Eukaryota > Metazoa > Mollusca > Caudofoveata > Chaetodermatida > Chaetodermatidae > Chaetoderma > Chaetoderma sp. LZ-2023a. Next base: position 130,646,022 of record CM067360.1, read on the forward strand.
CGACACGGGGAAGCAAGAAAGGAGCTTACAGAGAGGAAGAGGATCTGGAGGAGAGGATGGAATGGGACGTGGATGATGGCAGTGAGGAGGGGAAGAGAGGAAGAGGAGGTGGAGGGAGTGAAGGCGGGGACGGGGAGAGGATGCTGGTGGGGGGGGGGGGGGGGGGGTGGGGGCTATAAACTGCAAGAACAGTGTGTGCGTGTTATGGGAAACATTTAATTGTTGCTGACAATTCACCCTCACTCACACACACATACGAATACAAGCAGCTGCTGCTGCTTCTACAACTACTACTGCTACTATTACTACTACTACTACTACTACTACTACTACTACTACTACTACTACTACTACTACTACTTTTTTTCTTTTTTTTTTTTGAAAAACCGACGCTGACGCAGTCGGACAAACTTCACGGAGGAACTCCTTTAAAAAGGCTTGCAAACCCCCAGAAAAAAACCTGGTGAACTAGTAATCTTGATTAATATTACACCAAAACAATGATAAATAATGAGCATTAATACAATCTATAAATACATATGGCTTAAAAAGTATAGATACAAAACAATATGCTGATAAAGCTCCGATAGCAAAACAAAACTTAACAACGGCATTACTATTCAACCCAGGTGTAGTAGTAGACCCGTGTGGCGAGTGCAACTATCCAACAAATGAAAAGTGCCTCGTCAATCTATGACAAATAAGTCAATCATTGACGCCAGTGGGCTGATTCTCTAAAGATCAGCGGGCGTAGTAGCATTTGGGTAGTATAATACATATAGTCGGCAGAAAAATTCCAGAAAAATTGATGGCCCTCTTGTTTACATTTTCAATTTACTTTATTATAAGGTTTTGTAAATTACCATTCAATCCATGTGTGGTAGTAGACCCGTGTGGCGAGTGCAACTATTCAACAAATGAAAAGTGACTCGTCAATCAATGACAAATAAGTCAATCATTGACGCCAGTGGGCTGAGTCTTAAAGATCAGCGGGCGTAGTAGCATTCGGGTAGCATAACATATATAGTCAGCAGGAAAATTACAGAAAAATAGATGGAAATAGATGGCGCTCTTGTTTCCATTTTTGATTTACTTTGTTGTAAGGTTTTGTAAATTACCCGGGAACAAATAACCCTATAAAACTCTGTGCAAATTCCTAAAATTACCTGGGACAATTTTATAATTCAATGGCAAATTACTTTATCGATTGATTATTAAATTACCCCAGTCTGTTTATTTCTTAACATGAATTATTAAACATAACAATATCAAAGTGCAGACTAAAATGAATTACATGACACAGATTAATTAAAAGACACAGATAAATCAGCTGTAGTAATTTAATGATTTAAGCTAGTGCAGGCTCATTTATTTTTACAGCTCCCAACTCTATTGAAACTATGTTTGTTTTGCACCATATGTCCTTGAATACTTTTTCTTTACCATGCTGCTTTAATCTAAAATATTCGCAAGGAATATGATTCAGCAGCAATGAACGAAATATTGCCTTTATTGCTCTATTATGATTGCCCATAGATGGATTTTTCGTCTGTGCACACCGATGTTTCCAAATGGCCCAAACACCTATGGTTAGTATTGTTATTAAAATAGTCCTTTCAGACTTTATGATATTTACACCGCTTGATCCAAATTCTCTAAATAAGACTACATGCGTGTCTAGAACAATGGGCTTCGCTCCAAATTTTGCCAAGATTTGGCTGATATAGTCCCAAAATTGTGACGATATTGGACATTCCACAAATAAATGCTCGATTGTTTCCTCGTCTGTTTGACATAAGTAACACCTATCAGAAGTCGTAATATTGCACTTGTATGTCAAGTGTCCCACCCATAGACGTCGATGTAGTAATCGCCACAATAAATCACGAGCCATATTTGGTATGGATGGAGAATGTAAGATTTTCCATACATTTTTCCAACTGGATGGTTTATAGCTTGAGTCATCCCATCTCCTAATTGCTATGGGAGGTGTTACTTGTTTTCGTCTCATAATATGGTACCATTCCTTGGATCTCATCTTGTATTTTAACATCTCATCATCAAGAACTAATGCGGGTTGTGGAGTCAAACTATTATTATTTACATTTGGCAGACGAAACCATTCAATTGGTACAGCATGTTTTATTTTATTTAGCAACCGCTGGACATCTATATGCCTCATATGTGTTTTTCTAGCTACGTCTTGCATTGAAATCCATCTACGTGTTTGAGGGTGTATCATATCCGATAAATGTTGAATGCCATATTTTGCAAAGGACGGTAGATAAAGTACTGCATTGTTATAACATATATTACTATTGCCCCACAATTGCTGTTCTAGTACTTCCTTCCAGCACGTAGGTGGAGGCATGTATCTGTCAAATATTTCTAACCCCTTAACTTGATCTTTAAACACATCTGGTATCATTTGGCTATTCGGAGGTGGCTTCTTTGAGGTAAACACATGCTCCGCCAGAAATGGTTCTACAATTCTCTCCATGAGAGCTCGTGAAACACATGCCCACGTCTCATCTGATGTAATAAGATCATCCAAAAATTTTAACCTTAAAGAAACACATTTCACTTTAATATCAATTAAATCAAGTCCTCCTTCTAACTTAGCATTATTGAGAACACGATGGGAAACTAAATGATTCTTTTCTTCCCATATGAATGACAATATCAACTCATTAACCTCCTTTTCTACATGTTTTGGCATGTGTACAACCGATGCTGTATACCATAGCCCAGATAATGCCAAGTTGTTGACAACAAACACTCTACCAAAGATTGAAAGACGACGACGCTTCCAATTTGCTAATATTCTCTTAAGCTTAGATACTCGTTCATTCCAATTTTGTATTGTATTCGGTTTCCTGCCAAAATAGATGCCTAAAATCTTAATGGTATCATTAGACCAATTGATTTCAAGTGGCTGGTCATTCCGCTCTTTCCATGGCCCCAGAAATAATCCTTTGGATTTTCCTTTATTGATTTTCAAACCAGATGCATTTTGGAACTTTTCTAGTACATGGTTTAAAATTGCAAAATCATTGTTTGAACTGGTAAACACAGTTGTGTCATCAGCATATTGTCACAGCTTAAGTGGTCTTTCTATGCCACGAATACATATGCCTTGAAAGTTATTATTTTGCCTCAATGCTATGCCAAGTGATTCCATCACAATAACAAATAATAATGGCGATAGGGAACACCCCTGTCTAACCCCACGTTCTAAGACAATTTCTCTGGATAATTGATTGTTCACTAAATAGCTACTCTTGATATCCGTATATAAAATCTTTACCCATTTAATAAAGTTTGAGCCTAACCCAAACGATTGCAAAGAATTAAAAAGAAAATCCCATTCCACACGGTCAAATGCCTTTTCATTGTCCAAGGCAATCACAGCTGAAGGGATGCTATCCTTCTCAACCAATTGTATAATGTCTCTTATTACCATGGTATTGGTTAGAATTGTCCTCCTGGGTACAGCACATGTCTGCTCTGTTCCAATGATTTCTCCTAAAACACTACCTAGTTTCAATGTTAGTGCTCTGGATATTATTTTGTAGTCTACACATAGTAGAGAAATTGGTCTGTAGTTCTGAATTAGACGTCTGTCATTTCCTTTATATATTAGCCTTACGTATGCCCTAGCCATAGTTGGTGGTAAATGGCCTTTCTCAAAAATTTCAGTGCCTAATTCTTCCATTATTGGACCTACAAGGTGCCAAAACGTTTGGTAAAATTCAACTGGAAGGCCATCACACCCCGGTGATTTTTCTAGTTTCATACCTTTAAGGGATTTAGTTAAATCTTCTAGTGTTAAGGGTTGATCACAAAATTCACTGCCTGTGTCTGACACCTTTTTGTCTATATTTGCTAACAAATCCAAGTTTGCATCTTCATCAATTCCCTCTGACTTGTACAATGACTCATAGTAATTGCATACAATAGTACTCATTTCATTGTTGGTAAAGACGGTTGAACCATCCGGCATGTTTAATGAGCACATCACCTTATCTATTGCCCGTGCTTTTTCTAATGCGCAAAAATATCGGGTTGGCTTTTCCCCTTCTGCGTGCATCTGGGCTCTTGCTCTAATTTTTGCACCCTCAAACTCATAGTGTTCTATATCTCTTATTTTACTTTTAATTTTAACCAGTAATTCATAATAATTCTCTTCACCATTATTTACTTTAGCATTAATTTTCATCAGTGATCGATGAAGTGTTTTCTTGCGTTTGCGTATTTCCTGTGCTTTTCTAATAGCATACTTTCGGGAAACATACTTTAAATCCAGTTTAACATCCTCCCACCATTGCAATGTGCTCTTATATGATGCTTTCCTATTAATCCAATGTTGCCAACAACTCTCTATATTATTCTTATAAAATTCTTCTCCCAACAGTGTTGTGTTTAATTTCCAAAACCCGACCCATTTTGTTACCCAGTCAGCATTGGCAAAGGTTACACAAACCATGTTATGATCAGAGAATGCAACTGGCTTAATATTAACATCTCTCCAGTACCCTGTTAACAAACTATTCACATAAATTCTGTCGATCCTTGAACCAACTTTACCATCTACCGAAAACCATGTAAGATCTTTACCATGAGGTTTTGATATTCTATAGGTGTCCACTAAATTTTCATTATCACATATTTCTTTTAAGAGTCTATGTGATGTATCAGTATAAGTTGAAGTTGCATTCCTGTCATTTTCTTTGTCTAAGACACAATTAAAGTCACCACCCATTACTAAGTGTTCAGTGATGTTATCTAGTGCTGTTTTAGACATCTTCTTAAAAAAATTACGACGTAGTTGATGAGATGTAGGTGCATATATACACAGCAACGTGATACGTGTTTGTTGTATATCTAGCGTGACTCTCACCCAGCGACCATTTGCACCTGATACTGAAGAGATTATATTTACAAAGGCTGAACAACGAGGGAGTATAACAATTGCTACGCCTGCACTATTATCTTGAGATAACGAATAAAATATTCTGGATCCAGAAATCTTTTCTAAATTATCGTATAATTCTGACTTCTGAATTTTTGTTTCCTGTATCAAAGCAATGTCAATCTGCTCATTTTTCAGAGTCTCTAGTAAGTGACGTTGCTTTATGTCACTATTTAAGCCTCTACAATTGAGTGTGCAAATTAGCATAAAAGGTAATAAAATGCTATGTAAAACCGCCATTATTAAGCTAACTAGATTTTGTTTTTTTCGACCCTCTCTTAGACCATTTACCTATTTTACTCACAAACGCTGCATTACTTAGCTCAACTTTTTCCAAATGCTTATATTTTAATATATCTGAATCATGACGCAGATGCCTATATTTAACACCATTTGCCGTCACATATGGAACTAACACCTCTCCTGCCTCTGACCTGTACATGACCATTTCATCAGGTGATTTAGAACTCTGTGTTTGAATGGATATATCAGATTCAGCGACTGACATATTATCGTCTTCTATATCACTTTCCTCTATTTCTGATTCAGAACTCTCTCCATCTTTCTGTCGCTTTGTTCCACTCAATCGATCCGAGACACCAATTACTTTCTCTATATTATTTAAATCGTCTAGATTGAGTGTACTCAGTGGAAATTCAAAGTTAGTTTCAGTATCTTACGACTTGAATTTTACTTGTCCTAAATTAAAACTCTACCCAGGAGCTAAATTGTGTCATGCTAGAGGACTAATTCAAAAGTACACTGGATCATTTAAACCAGAGAAAATAGTGATCAACATTGGCATTAATGATATGAATGAACCCATCTCTAGTTCAAAACATAGATTAATGCTGCTTCTCAGTGCGATTAAGTCCAAATTCCCAAAGACTGCGATTTACTTCGTAAAACTTAACTATTCAAGTCGGTTGACAGCTCAGCAGAAGTTGGCGATTCAGTCCATCAATTCGACGGCTGAATCATCAAAATCTGTGACTGTCATTCCTGCACTTAGACTCTCCGAATTTAATGTTGTTAAGGATAACATTCATTGGACTGAGAAGACAGCTAACTCGATGTATTCTGCCTGGCTTAAATTCCTAAATTTAAACTAGACAAGGGCCAGGGTAACATCCGCCCGGAAACAGGACTGGGCAGTAATATTGTCAATTTAACTGGCTCCCCATTATGTGAAGCAGAGCAGTCACTGCTCAATTTTGGTCTTACATTTGTCCCAACACCAAAACCTAAAACAGGTTTGGATGCTCTTTTAGATAATGGCTGTATGGAAACATCTGAATTTAGTCACCGTATTGAGTTAGCAGACTTCTTTGGTAACTCTAATAGTAACATTCCACCATTCATTGAAAAAACTGGCTGGGCACCAAACGTAAAAATCCTGGACCCAGCGATCGGTGAAAGCATAGAACTCTTTTCAGAACGTGTTAAAAATTCTAAATTCCCTAATGATCAACCAAATTTACCCTATGAGGAACGCCAGGCCTTAATTGAATTGTCTAAAAACAGCGAAATTGTCATCAAACCTGCAGATAAAGGGTCAGCGACTGTAATAATGCTTAAAGATAACTATAAACGTGAAGCACAACGACAACTAAGTAACCCAAAGCATTACCAGAAACTAAGCAAACCACTTTGGCAAAATAATTGCAGCAAATTTAATGAGATTCTTCAAAAATTGCTCGATAGCAAGAAGATCACCGAAAAGCAACATAAGTATCTCTTTGCTAAACGTGAGTCAAAACCACGGACTTTCTATCTTTTGCCAAAAATTCATAAACCCATAGATTCGTGGTTGGACACAATGTCACCGCCCGGGCGACCTATAATCTCTGATTGTGGCTCAGAATCCTACAGAATCAGTGAATACATCGATTACCATCTACAGCCAATAGCAAATAGACACCCCAGCTTCTTGAAAAACACAGAAGACTTCTTATCACAGGTCTCTGAGACCTGGATACCTCCAAATTCATTCTTGGTCACGCTTGACATCGATGCTATGTATACAAACATTGACATCGAGAAGGGTATAAATTCTATCCGTAGAGCATTCGTGAATTACCCAGACACCAACAGGCCAGACAGAGAAGTAATAGCTCTATTAGAGCTGAGTCTGATAGGCAATGATTTTGAATTCGATGGCGAAATTTACCAACAAATTTGCGGCTGTGCGATGGGCAAGCGCTTTAGCCCATGTTTTGCCAATATTTACGTAGCAGAGTGGGAGGAGGAAGCGTTAGAAAAGTGTCCAAAACATCCCCTCATTTATCGCAGGTACCTTGATGACATTTTCATGATTTGGCAACACACAAAGGCCGAGTTTGATGAATTTTTCGAAATTCTGAACAATCACGATCCGAATATCAAATTAAAAGCAACCATTGACGAGATGTCCGTAGATTTCCTGGATGTAACTGTATATAAAGGTCTAAAGTATGAAACAACTGGCTACTTAGGCTACAAAGTGTATTTCAAACCAACCGATTCGCATCAGCTATTGCACAAAAAATCTTTCCATCCACCACATACTTTTAAAGGAATAGTTAAATCACAAATAATCCGTTTTCACAGGAATTCTAGTGATAGAAAAAATTTTGAAGAAGCGTGCTCTACCCTATTCAAAGCCCTCAAACCACGAGGTTACTCCTCACGATTCTTGCGCAAAATCAAATCTGAAACATTAGACGGCTTGGAATCCATTCCAGATAATGCCTCAAATCGTCGGCCTACCAAAATTTCTCACAATCGTCCTATTATAGGTGTAGGCGAATCTCGCAAATGCGGAAAGAAAAGGTGCAAGTTAGATGAATTTCTCCCAAACCAGAATACTTTCACGAGCTTTCAGAACAAAAGCAAGTTCCAACTTCAGTCTAATCTAGATTGTGACTCTGAAAATGTTATTTATCTAATTTCATGCAAATTGTGCCAAAAACAGTATGTCGGCGAAACCAAATGTCCATTAAGATGGCGGGCAACTCGACACCTCTCAGATATTAGGCTAGAGGAAGACACACATGTTTCCGAACATTTTAATCTTCCTGACCATTTAGTCCTTCGTGACTTTGAAATTATGCCGATTGAACAGCCACCCCTTTCAGATACGGCAGAAGAAACTGATAAACAAAGAAAACTTCGAGAATCGTTTTGGATTAAAGAACTCGAAACACAGTGGCCAAGGGGAATAAACTCGGACCCAGGCTTATCTGATCAACGTGACAAAATTCCATTCATTCTGACCTATAATCGGAAAAACGTTGAAATTTCCAAAATTTTGAAAGATGAGTATCAAAACCTACAGGAGAAACTGAAACAACCCTTTAACAAGCGACCAGTAATTGCGTTCAAGAAAAATCCGAATCTACGTGACATCTTGGTAAAAGCAAAACTCAAATAGCTATCCATAATATCCATCTCAATCATTCAACATTAACCCTTGCATGATGGTCAGCCAAAAACGGTCAATTTAGTGATCTTGGGCAATGTCCATTTGCCGGCGGGGATTGGAGTATTTTTGAAAATTTACCACTGTAATGACTGGCTCGGGAACCGAGACAGTCGTTCCAGTGGTGTATTCTCGGGAATGACCTTGTCTGTGCCTGCAAATGTACATTAAATAAGTAAGCGCATATTTGGATTTTACTGATCAAATTTAACCAGTAAAGGGTTAACATTAATGCCATATGGCTTTCCTCAAACAAAATGACAAATCTCAGGCAGTAGGATAAACCAAAATATCTTAAATTTTTGAATTTTTTCAATTATTGAAGATTCTGAGCCAGTGCGTTGACAATATTGACTACATACTTGCGAGTGCCAGTTCTGTTATTTTACTGCCTTGTAAAAACATAACTTATATATCCGTCGACACCGTCAGGCAGTCTGTCGGTCTTTCAGTGGAGAGACTTATATACCAAATTCTACAATCATTCCCGGATTCACTCTCCTGCTTCTCCACTCATTCACTGGTCCACCCGCCTAACCATCCATCAGCTCCTGTCAATCCACCCATGCATTCACTGGTCTGGCTGTCACATGGTCCACTTGTCCGTCAGTCCGTTTGCCCATCCCTCCCGCTACTCTGCCGTCCCACTGCCCATCTGTCCATCTCGAACTCCCACTCCTGCACCTTCTCCAGCCGATCCCCGCTCTATCCTTCTCTCCTACCCATCCATCATCCGGCCTCTCATCCATCCATGGGGGTGGGGCGGGGGGGGGGGGGTGGGGGTGTAATGTGAATGGTGTGTGCGTGCGTGCGTACATGCGTGCGTGCGTGTAAACATGTGCCTACGTGTGTACATGTGTGTACGTGCGTACATGCGTGCGTGTGTAAATGTGGGTACGTGCATGCGTGCGCGTGTATGTGTGTGTGCGTGTGTGTGTGTGTGAGCGTGCGTGCGTGTGGGTGGATGGGTGGATGGATGGTCCTCCCCCTCTATCCAGCCATGCCCACTCTATTCTTCCTTCCTTCCCATCCCTCATTCCATCTCCACATCGGGATGGATGGATGGATCTTTCCCATCCCTTCCATGGATGGATGGATGAATGGATGGATGAATGGATGGATGGTTTGATGTATGGGTGGGTGGATGGTGGGATGGATGGATGGATGGATCCTGCCCATCAATCATCCCCAATCCCCTTCCTTCCATGGGTGTGTGGGATGGATGGATGGATGGATGGACGGTTGGTTGGATGGATGGATGGATGGATGGATGGATGGATGAATGGATGAATGGATGAATGGATGAATGGATGAATGGATGGATGGTTTGATGTATGGGTGGGTGGATGGTGGGATGGATGGATGGATGGATCCTGCCCATCAATCATCCCCAATCCCCTTCCTTCCATGGGTGTGTGGGATGGATGGATGGATGGATGGACGGTTGGTTGGATGGATGGATGGATGGATGGATGGATGGATGGATGAATGGATGAATGGATGAATGGATGAATGGATGAATGGATGAATGGATGAATGGATGGATGGATAGTCCTCCCCGTCTATCCAGCCATGCCCACTCCATTCTTCCTTCCTTCCCATCCCTCATTCCATCTCCACATCGTGATGGATGGATGGATGGATCTTTCCCATCCCTTCTTCCCTCCCTTCCATGGATGGATGGATGAATGGATGGATGAATGGATGGATGGTTTGATGTATGGGTGGGTGGATGGTGGGATGGATGGATGGATCCTGCCCATCAATCATCCCCAATCCCCTTCCTTCCATGGGTGTGTGGGATGGATGGATGGATGGATGGTTGGTTGGTTGGATGGATGGATGATGGATGGATGGATGGATGGTTGGTTGGTTGGTTGGTTGGTTGGCTGGATGGATGGATGGATGGATGGATCCTTCCTCCCTCTCTCCGACTAGGCTCTATCCTTCCTTTATGCCCGTCCCCATCCCACCTCCCCATCCTTCCCTGGATGGATGGGGGCGTGGGATGGATGGATGGTTGGATGTCTGGATGGATGGATGGTTGGATGGATGGATGGATGGATCTGTCCATCTGCCTTGCCAGCCATCCGGCTCTCTGTGTGTCCGTCCAGCCACTCACTCACATAAAATTAAGGGAGCTGAATACTACTTTCTTTCTACATGTATGAACAAAGTTTAAATATTAACACTGCAGTGGCCTTTCCGGTGTGGTGAACAAAATTCTATAAAATGACAAAATATGTCCTCCAAACTTGATTAATTTGTTCGGCATCAAATGATCAAAAGGAATCAAAAGGCAAAATTGAGTGTCCCAACAAAAGCATATAACACCTTTGAATGATCGGTTCATGATCTCGTGAAGGAAACACTACTCACTTATCAATCCAATTCGGAAGAGTAAAAATTTCACTAATCTGTGTGGAGTGAAACCAGTCCACTAATCATTGGCTTTATTAATGATGTTTGTGATAAACCCGAATCAAAGGAAATTCAAACCTTGCACAAAGTTCAATTGTTCAAATTAAACCATAGAGTAGTTTTTCAAAGGAGATTGAGTAATTCAGTAAACGTATATAAAGCTGTCTATACTGAAGGACTGACAGATTTGTCATACAGGCTACTGATGAAGCACATCCATGTGAAATGCATTTTGCCAATTGACGGTGTCCATAATTACTGTGAGTAACTTATAATATTGCGTATTGTATTGTTGTATTGTTAACCCTTGCATATTACATGTTAATTCTATAATTTGTCTTTCAGGTGTAAGTAATATATTGGTTCAATTTGTAGTTGATGTGAATGAATTTGTGTGCTTGAATTTGAGTTTGCCTGATCGAATCGTTCTTACCTGCTCAACTGCCTGTCTGATTGCTAGTTAGATTGAACGATTGTCTGTCTGAATGGCTATTGCGAGGAAGAATGGTCGTAGGAAGAATGGAGATGGTAAAGGGGGTTCATCTGCGCATGCGCGCCTGGTAAAGCTGTATTACCAAATAATTCAGTGCTTCCACCATATTGCTACGCTACGTAGGCATTTAGATGCCGAAACTCTCCCTGATGGGCTTAGCAGGAAGGTGGAAGAGCTGAATGGATTTTGTAAGCCAGCTATACCAAATGATGACATCTACTTTGCCATCTGGAATGTGAATTTTGAGTGGGCAAAATCTACCATTAAGGCCAT
>CM067360.1:130658140-130738140 GCA_034401795.1 Chaetoderma sp. LZ-2023a
ATCTCAACAGACGCTGATTGAATGAAAATCACGCTAATGTCAGGACAGTCGTCTCGCGCGTGACATTTCACGCACGATAATTTTACGCTCAGCTTAGCCTCAGCTTAGCGAATGTGAAAACCGAGCTTAAGAAACGAGAAGAGTAGACCTGGTGAAAGCATTGTGGGAGTTGAGAAGAAGAGTTGGGGTGGGTAAATGGGGGCTAAATGACGACGGTATGGAATAACCATGAATATGGTCTGTTAATTCAATTATTCGTATTGTTTAATCTATTATATTAATGACTAACTGCTATCCGACAATGAAAGTGTTTGAAGGAGCTGTTCTTTTCTTTCCTATTCTTCTTTAATCTGTTTACATCGTTTTTCTCCCCTACATATCTCTCTCTCTCTCTCTCTCTCTCTCTCTCCCTCTCTCTCTTTCTCTCTCTCACTCTCTCTCTCTCTCTCACTCTCTCTCTCTCACTCTCTCTCTCTCTCTCTCTCTCTCTCTCTCACTCTCTCTCGCTCGCTCGCTCTCTCTCTCTCTCTCTCTCTCTCTCTCTCTCTCTCTCTCTCTCTCTCTCTCTCTCTCTCTCACACACACACACACACACCTCTTAATTTATTGTTTGCTTATAATAATTCTGTAGGGAGAGGGCAAATCTAAGTTGTAAGAACTTGTGCCCGATCCCAGTGTGCAATTGTTACAATAAAATATGTTTAAATCAAAATCAAAGTAGGCTGACCGCCAAATCAGTGAGGTCATGGATGACGCTATTTAATCCGTCATAAACGCTTATGAGTCTATCAAGTTGTATGAAGTGTTTGTCTTTACTATGTAACACACATTTTGTTGAATATTTTGAAACTAATCTGACTGGGCGTTGCTGCTGTCATAGGCATCAACAACACCCAGTGAAATTATCGTCAACATATTCAACAGCAATATATTTTTCTGGAAATTTTGCTGTTGGTTATTTTGAAACTAATTTAACTGGGAACTATTACTTCCTATGTCGGCAACATGTTCCTGAAAATTTGCTTTCAAATTGCTCAACAGTGTACTAGAATGGTTCAACTGAATGTTAGATTTACGGAATCCCGGGATCAGCGGATTACTAGCGCTTCGCGTTGTCCTTATCAAGATTAGATACATCGTGGGTGTCAATGATGTTCAGTGATTTGTCTGACTCCATGCATCATCCTGTCAGTAATGGCTACACTACTTGTTTGGACGCGAATGAACAATGACGAACAATATATTGCAATTTAATACGTATTTTACGTGTTTAGTCCTTCGGAAATAATGTGTCAGCGGGATATTTCTGTAGCACTAGCTCCAAAACAAGTCTCTTTCAAATTGTTAAACGACGTTGATAATGGCATTCTCCCGCCGGCGGGGGGTTAACCCTCCGTGACGTCGTAACTCCAGCCAGACCCTTTGACAGGTAACTAGCCAAAGTCACGGGGCGCATCAACGCGCGTCGTTACTAAATTGCGCGACCCAATCAAAATCGTCTGTCTATCTAATATTTCGGCGATATGACCGAATCTTGTATCAGTGTAAATACACGGAGCGATGGATGTGTAGGCCTAGCGACAATAGCAAGAGGTAATACTTCATCAAGATTCTAGTATATTTTAGGTGGTATACATATAATAACACTGTTTTTGTGAAATAATATAAAATGTCTCAGATACCAGTGGCATGCGCTTGATAATCGGATGTAATCAATGGCGCAGCTAGTCGATCTGTGTATTTATGCTCTGGAGTGTGGCTGTTTTGTAGTGACATTGACAGTCACGCGATGACGCGATCATTGACAAATGTTGTTCATTTATTTTTTTAAGTTTTTTAGTTTGTCCGCTCTCTCCCACCCACCCCACCCCCTAACGTCACAATTTATTTTTACTGTACTGATAAACATAACTGAGCTAAGAGGGGTGCGTTTTTCACTTTCAGAGCCAGCCACTCACTCTCCCAGGTGAGATTCAGGAGGGAGTGTGTGGGCGGGGGGGGGGGGGGGGTTGTCTCTGTCAGAAAGTTAGATAGATTCTGAAAAGCTGCTTTTCACAGTAGGCCCTACATTAAATTTAGTTTGCTTAATAATAATAATATTATAATAAAACGCTTATAATTGTATACAATTCTAAAATCTGCATTATTTGCATAGATTTTGAAAAATTTGCCTACATTTTATTGAACACATGTTGCCCTCACTCCCCTTTTCTTTCTTGTATGGAGTATGAGGGGTTGGGGTTGATGGGGTTGGGGGTGTGCTCTCAAATTTGACTTTCTTGTGTGAGGTCATTATCCCCTGGAAGGCCTTTGAAATCTATAAAGTAGCTATGGAATTGTTGGAAAGGGTGTGGGTTGATGCCATATTAAAAAAATATATAAGCACAACATTGAATAAAATGTCAAATGTATAAATTACCTAGCACACTCTATCAAGAGTTAACCCTTCCATTTTCACAACCATATCCTGGGTGTTATAGTGGCTGAATGGGGCTGGTGAAGTACATTGACAGGATGAAGTGAAGAAAAAATAATGGCCACTGTGCCACCTGCCGGGTTGTGTTAATTTTAAATGTTATAATTAATTAAGTAATTAATTATAACATTAAATACATTTATTGTGTAAAAATATGTTCAAAATATATATCAGGAGGCCATCCCATGTCGATGAATATTCTAACAATATGTGTGTAGCTACACCCATTCTCAAATGTGGCATACACTGAACTAAATGTGGATATCATCAGTATGTGCCACAATATGTGTGTACGATTCAGGAATCCATGTATTTGACATTTTCTATTTCAATGCAAAAGACACCAGTTTATGTTTTCGTTTTACAAACCTTCCTTACATAGTTTTTCCCTTTAAATCTAGGAAAAAATTAAAGCTTGAATTTTAAGGCATTTCAACATTCTTTCCATCTAACAATTTTTGGCAGCCAAGTCCTAATCACTCGGAATTCCTCACAATTGCCTGTAACAGTGTGTTCTCTGTAGTTTCGTTAACCCTTTAATGGTTAAGCCGATCATGAGAACAGTCGATTTTCAGGCCAAAAGAACTTTAAATTGATCTGCTGGAAAGTTGCAGAATTGTTCAAGTAAATTATTTGCTTGGATCCTAAGACAGCAATATATAACAGGAATTTTTCCAAGGTGGTGTACACCCACCAACGCCCACCATGACCCAACCCCCACTGAGGTAGCATGCTCCCCACTCCACCCATGAGTTTTCTGGATGTACACACTTTTTGTGATTCAATGGAAATCGTATAGGCCCTGTATCAGTATTCAATTAAATTGCCACCCCCTTGAACACATTTCTGAATGAAACCATGACTTCTTATCAATAATTTCACTTTAAAATGGTCAGCAAAATAGGTATTCAATCAGAAAGTGTGCATACATTTTTAAAGACTTACTTACGCTAATAAAACTGTTCTATAATTGTTTTCCAATTCTTAAATTTTATCTAACGCGTATATATCCAAATTATATATTATATAATTACTACACACAGACAATAACATATGGATGGCCTCAGTGAGATGTCAAGATTGCATGTCAGTCTACAATTTCAATATAACAGTCAGTATAGAATAATAGGTCTGTGATACAGGTATTTGTATTTAAGAAACCTTTTAAAATTATGTGGCTGGAATCATGAAAATGTGTACTTAAATGCAGACATGGATGTTGAAATGCAACACAAATTTTGTACTGAAATTTTTGAATTTTGTGTTAAAAGCAAAGGTTTAGGGAGAAATATATAAAGTATGACAGTTAATATGCATATCTGGGCTCAAAATTCTAAATTTGTAATGGAACATTTCATGAAATATCAACCAGTCTTTAAAAGATAACAGCTAGGAAACAAGATGTGGACCTAAAATGCAAGAATATGTGTACAAATTCAAAGACTGGTAGTGAAATCTGTGACTTTGTAATTAAAAACAAATGTTTACCTAGAAATATATACAATTTGACAGTTAATATGCATATATGGGCTCAAAATTTAAATTTTCAATGGAAATCTGAATATTTTGCTAAATATAGACTGGTGTTTAAAATTTATGTTGGAAATCTGAAAACTCTGGTCAGAAAAATGGGCATTTTGGATCCTTAATGTCTAACTCTTGTCAGGAAACAAGACAATGTTTACCTATAATACATGTATGTGTGAAAATGCAAAAATGTGTTACTGAAATCTGTGAATTTGGGATTATAAGCAAGTCTTTACCCAGAAATATATAACATTCGATAGTTAACATGCATATATCAGGGTTCAAAATGCTAAAGAGAATTTCAAATGACTAGTAATCTGATCAATGTAACAAGAAATGTTAAAATTCTTGTCAGAAACATACAAAACCTTTGACAGGAAACAAGAAAATCTGGACTAAA
The DNA here is from genome assembly GCA_034401795.1 of Chaetoderma sp. LZ-2023a. NCBI lineage: Eukaryota > Metazoa > Mollusca > Caudofoveata > Chaetodermatida > Chaetodermatidae > Chaetoderma > Chaetoderma sp. LZ-2023a. Next base: position 130,662,544 of record CM067360.1, read on the forward strand.
ACGCAGCTGCTTTGATCAGTAACAAAATATTTGGATGCAAGATGCGAAAGTATGAGAATTTAGGCTGGAAAATCAAACATTTCTATTTGAAAAGTTCCAAATATGAACATTTTAACAAGAAGCATGGACATTTTATGCAAAGAATTTAGGCCCAAAATGGAAAAACTTGGTTATAAAATGATGACAACTGACCAATAATGTCAAATTCCTATTCAACAGTTCCAAACCCTGTATTATTGGCATGCTCACTGTGAAAATTCCTCAAATAACAGAGCCCGGTAATGGTCAAGCCAGCAAAAACGCCCTCGGCGGTGGTATTGAGAATATATTCAAGAATGTATCACGGGAATGGCTGGGTCGAGAACCGAGCCAGGCATTCCAGTGATAAATGTTCAATTCTTGGCCTGCAAATGGACATTCACTAAGTAAAAATGACGAGTTTCTTAACCAACCTTTACCATTATAGGGTTACTTAAACAAATTCAACTGGCTAGCATCTAGAATGCACGCAGTACGGAAAATCCAGGCTAAAATACACACTGCTGTTGTCAACATGATTGCGTTGTGAAAAAAACAGCCAGTCAAATGAGATGATGAGTGATACATATACATGTATGATGTCTGTTGGGTATGCCGGCAGTCTCCACAAGTTCTACAATCCCCGTCGTTCGCAACACCTCTAAAGACGTTTAGCGCCGAGGATCCAAACAGCAATAATTATAGGGACACCGCAAGGTAATCGGCTCCTGACATAACCACAACATATCATTTATACCGCGCATTCTATGAGTGTCACGAATCGCGACAATAATCGCAAGTGAATATCATAGTGTTCGCTGCGAAACGGTACTGAAATCTGCCGACAAAGTTCCTTTTACGGTTTTAATATTTTTGAAATGTCTCATATCGAATAATCAGATTTGGTCATATCTGATTTCACACAGCGTATAAATAAAACTATTACACACTCTCGCATTTGTCCACAACCCAGAAGCTTTTATGTTTTACTGATCATCGAGCTGCACATTATGCGTCTTATTGTCGATGGGTATTTTGTATCCCTGCAAAATTGGCATATTAGCAACGTGGTTCGGTATCATGTTAGCCAAACTCTATTTTGATACGTGGTCTACAGCTAATTAGATGCGTATATTTTCGCCACGGTACGCAAAAGTCTCCCAGCATAGATGGTTCATGTTTGACCATGTGCTAAGGATCTAACCTCATATCCCGAGATATGTCCATCGCGACCAGACTGATACGTAACTCAATAGAGGAGCCAATTTCTAGCAATACCCCGTCCATTTCTAGCTATGCCATGCCCATTTCTAGTTAAGGCCGTGTTCTCACTAGAGAGGTAGTAGGGACTAACAGCATACTTCAGTATGCTGTTATTCCGGATTAAGTCTCTAGTGAAAACACGGCCTAAGCTTCAGCCATTTTTCGCGTGTTGGTGTCCATTTATATGCTTTGAAGCCAAATTGTTCAGATTTCCATATAAATATACATGTAAGCTGTTTAATATGTTAAAACTAGCTTGACTGGGTGCTGTTGCTGTCTATAGCAGCAATAGCCCGCAGTCAAATTAATTTCACACTATTGAGCATAATGTTTATTACATAGTTAATCCATCAAATACATACAATTTGTACACTTGACCGACTTTTAAATGGTCGTGGCTGAGCTAAATACATCTAAATACATCTTTCATTATGCATTGTGTTTGTGATCTCAGTCAATATATGACATACTTGATTATAGCGCCATATAGTTGAGTGACAGATCGGATCCATCAATTTCGGTACGATGTGGCCCATTTTGATTTCTTCACAGACATACATCAAACATGCAGGCGGTGATTACAGTTCTAATATGCTGCTGATGCATGTGAGCGGCGTCTTCATTCGTCCATGCATGCAAATATGTATGCATGTATCGGACTCACATTCATCACGCCCACAGGAATGATACAACTTTCTCAGTTATGACTCTGCAATAATTTTCCTCAAATTTAGCCGACTCTCGCCATTACAGTGACGTTGCCGTCGCGATCGTTATCCTCATCACGATCGTCATCGTCTTGATTTATTTATCTTCCTATTCGCAATCACGCCATTCATTGATTTCATCAATGCTCTAGTAATGTGCAGATGTCCCATCAACTGGTTCCTTAATAGAAGGATATGATTGATGAATCCTGTTTTAGCTATGCCCCGCCCATTTCAAGCTAAGCTCCACCCACTCTTTGCCAGCGCATATTTTTCTGGAAATTGATGGTCAATGCGTTCAGGGAACGATCGATCCCAAGTCCCAACACAGGTGACGTGTAGGTGGAGACTAATTAGAGATGGGCGGGGAATAGCTAAAACTGGATCCCTCAATAAGATATGCCACTGGTTTCACGTGCTAATTAAATGCGTAATATTTTGCCACGGTATGTGGCATATCGATCTACTAACCGGCTCCGGTACTCTACGACCCTGAATCTGGCTGACGAGATAACGCATGCGCAATCAACACAATTCAATGAATTAATCTTTTACAGTTAACCTTACACACTATGCGCAGTTGATCGTGACCTACAGGGTGATCTTTACTCGGTTGGTCTGGACCAACTCTTCAAATTACAAGTGACCGTACCCAAGGCGATCTTCTTCCAGCCGATTGATTCGCCCTATGGCAAACGTATGATGTCATGTCCCTATACGTGTCCGTTGCGATCCGACTGACAGGTAACTCAATAGAGGGCGCCATTGATTTCTACCTATTCACCAGCCCATTTCTCGCTAAGCGCTACACACATTGAGCGTGTTTCTGATCGAGTAATATACATTGAACAAAGAATGTTCAGAATCCCATTTTCAAGGCAAATGTAAGATGTTTGACATTTTGAAACGATCTGGACAGGGTCTTGTTCTGCCTACAGCAGCAACAGCGCCCTGTCAAATTAGTTTAAAACTATACAACATAATGTTTATCATATAGTACATTCGTCAAAGAACTACAATTCGTACACTTGACGGACATTTACACGTTCATAACGATGTGACCCATTATGATTTGTTCACAGACATTACATCAAACATTCAGTCGGTGATTACATGTCTAATACAACCTTGTGGATGCGGACAGTTACCTTGAACTAATCACATTGCACTAGACATATATGTGTTGTGTGCTCGTAGCTTCAAATCCATGTTGGCCACTGCTGATGTATGTGAGCGGCGTCTTCATTCGTCCATTCACTCAGAGCTATGTGCGTGAATTGTGCGCACATTCGCAGCGCACGCACTTTCTTATGAGCGCGCGCGTGCCACGCACGTGAATCATGACCATGCAGTGGGCTTGACTAATACGAATAGTTAATGCATTTTGGGCAAGACAGAAGTTTCAAGTTTTTATTTTTCGTGATCACACAATGATTTGAATAAGATTATTAGATCCAGAAGATGTCTGCTTCAGATTAATACCGTTTAAGTGGGTTCTTTTCTTTGACAGTATGATATTTTAATCAGGATATGTAAGTTGCGTATAACGCACGTTGATGTTTGCGTTTGTTCAATAAATGCATTGTTGTGTAGGATATTCTGGTATACATTTGGTCTTTTCCTCGGTGTATTGATTACAAAGGAAAATACATTTCATCTTCAATTGTATTACAAGGACATATGATTCCATCTCTTCTCTATGTTACTATGCTATGCATACAACACTGTCCTCTTAGCGCATGCAAGCTTTTGATCATGAATACTGTTTACAAATCCTGCTTCACATGGGCCTACTGTACTAATGGTACCACTACCATTCTAATGTGTCAAACAGTGATATATAAACACATTTTGTCGACAATGAAATAATCAAAATCATGGAAAATACAAACATCTGGGAATCCATTTCTATTTTAAAGGAAGATACAGCATGGCATAAACTATCTCACAGAACAGGCCAATATATTTCTCTATTCACTTATCAACACATGCGCATATCTTCCCATCAATTATCAATTACAAGATTGTCGACGCTATAATCATCCCAATAGTCACATATGTTTACCAAATAGGAGGCGCTGGAGATTTTGAAAGCAAGCGCGAGCTCTATGGTTGTTGCTTTGCCACTATTTGGCAGGCCAGCCAATTGATAGGCATAGGCGGCGGCGGCAGCGGTGGTGGTAAATGTGGGAAGAAATATCCAGACCCTAGCAGACGTCTGAAAACTGTGGTTAACAACAATTTGCGAGGGTCACACCCTATTTCCACAGAAAACATGTAATATTTTAATACAAGATAGTATTTCTTTAACCCATCACGTGCGTTGGCCAACAGTGGCTATGCTTGACTCTTTCACTAGCAAATATGTCTTAGGACTACATAAAAGCCGAAGTGGACGCTAGGAATTGGTCTCTAATAGCATGCGGTCTTTTAATGGGAATCACTTGTCACGGATAATTGCAACACATGTTCGGACGAACGGACGGACAGAGAGCCAGACGCACGTACGCACGTACGCACGCTGGCACGCACGCACGCACGCACACGCGCACACGCGCGCACATACCAAAGACGAACCCAATTGCAATCCAAGCATAGTAGGAGTAACTGACCTAAGATCTGTACCATATTGTGAAATCGGTATTTCCACATTAGTTCCTGCCGTATGATAGAAACAGACTGTAGTCAGTTCCTTCTGCAAAGCATTATTTCCAATAAAAAAAGGAAATTAGTATACTACGACGACACCAGGTCATCGCAGGAGTAAAATCGATGATTACACAATCTTTGACAGCCATTCCGGAAGCATCCCCTTTAGAAACTCAATCCAATAATGTCACATCTTCATAGATGCAGTACCATCACTCAAATAAGGTACGTTTTTAGGCGTGGGTACTCCTTCCTGACTGTGACAGGCGTTGGTAGCTTGTCTTTTCTGAATTACCTCTTCAAGCTCGGCGTCTGTCGTCGCTATAATGAATTTGTCGATTTATCTTCCTCGTCACAATCATGGCAGCCATTGTTTTCATCACCACCCACCTCCGCATTACAATTAGAAGCTCTAGTAATGCATAGTCGATTTTCCCATCAACCGGTTCCTTAATAGAAGGATAGAATGAGCCTTTCTATTTTAGTTATGCCCAGCACTAGCTAAGTTCCACCCACACCTCGACTTGTTGGGATTGATTGATTCGCGAATGCCCTAGCTATCGATTTCCTGAAAACTATACAGGGAAGCTGTTGAATATTTTGTAACTAATTTGACTGGGTGCTGTTGCTGCCTATGGCAGCAACAGCGCCAAGTCAAATTAGTTTCAAAATAGTATACATAATATTGTTTGAATAATAAAAGCAAACAATGTGTACAACAACGCATGGACAGTCTTCAAATACGCGTTCGTGACGCACTTATCGATGCCATTCATGACGTCATTCATTATGATGTCATTCTACACATCACATAGTTGATTATGACGTCATATGATGAGTGGCTACTCTAGAAATATGAATTGATGAATCCTGGTTTGGCTATGCCACGCCCATCTCTAGCTACTCCACACCCATGTGTGGATCAATCAGTTGCTGCCCTTTTCATAATCTCTATTTCCTCTGGCAGTCAAATGAGTTTCAAAATATTTAACAGCGTGTTTATTAAATAGTAAAAACACGTGACTCGTACAACTTGACGGACTATTCCAGGTTTATGACGGACTACTGTCAATTATGATTTTGGATTGTGACACTGGATTGTGACCCTATATATGACGTAGTTGATTATGGCGTTATATAATGACTTATAAACTGGATTCCTGAATTCTGGATGTGCTGCGTCAATTCCAAGCTACCCTCAGCCGTAAGCCCACATTATGTGCGCGTTGGAATCGATTATAATCTGTGAAAACGAAATTTCCAGAATCCAAATTTCAAGATAAGTATAAAGGTATACCGGGCTATAATTGCTGCCTGTGTTTATTAAACAGTAAATTCACCAAAGACATACAATCCTTACACTTCGTGACGCCATTTCGATTTTCTACGCCATTTTGATTGTAACGTATTATGTATTTGATTATGACGTCAGATACTTGACACATCGAATCCGTCATTCAAGTTATTTCACAAGTAACGCACATCGAACTTGTTTACCAAGAGTGTACATTACCTCGGCGTTAAATACTAAAGTTGTCACATTTCACATAATACCCATATTTATGTCAAAATTGCCATAATCTCAAAAACACGAACACAATCTAATTATACGAGAGGTGTTCAGTTTATTTTGTCACAAGATTGAACGATTTCTTGCTGCACACTTTTGGTCAATTGTCTCACTCACAATACCTTTTTACAACGCCCACGAGGTTACCGACACGCTAGTTTAGTTTGTTAGACGTTTTCAACATGCCACGACATAAAATAAGCGAGAGAGCGGAGGGTATAATTCTCCATCTTTTGAGGAGGGGAATGACGCCGTCACTGATCAGACATGAACTTTTGAAAGAAAATATCAATGTCAGTGTGAGGACCATTTATCGCGTAAAGAATAACATCGGAAAAGAACGACAATTGACGAATCTAACACATGGAAAATCTGCTATTTTGAAAATCAGAAGAAGACGAACTGTAGTAACAAAACAAGTGATAGATAAAGTGAAGAAAATGATAGCAAGAATTAACCCACCGACACAACGTGAGATGAGCAATCTATTAGGAATTAGTTTGGGATCCGTAAATAACACCATAAAGAGTGTTATCAAGGCAACACTGAGAAAAAAATGTTTGTTTCATAAAGTATCCCTAGAGCAGGTTGAAAAGAGGAGGAAGAGGAGCTGGAGGCTGTACCTGAAACTGTGTGCGGGGAAGTGGAAAAACTTTGTCACCACAGATGAGGCTATGTTTTATCTAGGTGGAAGCTACGGAAAACGGCAAGTCTGTTATATTAGGAAAGGATAAATTGATATGGATAAGTTGAAGTTTGTTAAATGTGACAGTTTCGCGCCTGGTTTCATGGTATGGGCAGGCGTTAGTCATTACGGAAAGACCAGTCTTAAATTCATTGATCGGAATGTGAAAATCAATGCTGATTATTACATCAAACATGTTTTGAGACCCTTTTTGAAACATGATGTTCTCAAATTATTCCCAGGCAACAAACAGAAGGACATAGTTTTTCACCAAGATAGTGCCTCCTCTCATACTGCACGAAAGAGCTTAACATACTTAAATCAGAACAATGTCAAACTCATTAGCCCTGAAGAATGGATGCCGAAGTCGCTGGATGCTGCCCCTATGGACTTTAGTATCTGGGGGATTGTCAAGCGCCGTCTACAGAAGCGGAAAGTTACAAGTCTTAACAGTCTAAAACGTGGTCTCAAAACCGAATGGAAGGCACTAAGTCAAACTGTGGTCAATACAGCCCGTTCTTCTTGGCCTAAGCGCTGTAGACTGATATATCATGCTCATGGGTCTCAAATTGAACATCTTCTGCAATGAAATTATTTTGTGATAAATTATTGTTGATTAAATACTTATTTGAAATTTGTAACAAAATAAACTGAACACCTCTCGTACATAATTATAGTAACCCTTTTATGCCGAAGCTGGCCAACGCCGGCCCTTGTAGCCGTCTTGTACATGTCCCATTTGCATGCCAGAGAAGACTATTATTTTTGAAAGTGTATTTCTGAAAAGACTAGCTCGATTAACGAGCCAGCCATTCCAGTTGTAAATTTTCAAAAATAATCATCGGCATTCAATAAGCAAATAGTTTGATATTCTTGTGCAAATTTAGGCTCTAAAGAGTAAATATATGACGATATAGTGTTATCATTTAAGATGCGCGAATGCATCACATTCTTATTTTAATTGTAGACTTTCATAACCTTTTCCTCCAGAAATTCAACCTATTGGAATGTTGCATGAGCCCGGCATCCGGAAATTGTATACAGAGGATCATTTCCCTATTTAGGTCAAGGAGACAAATGTCGCCTATAAGAGAATGTAGGAACCCCGTTTTAGCTATGCCCAGTGACAGAAAGTTCCACTGATAAAACGGTCCTTAGTGCCTTGGTGCAACATGAAGTATCAATTTCTAGGTATAAGTTCCACCCATGTGTTACGTGTGTTGGGATTGATTTATATACTTTCAACACTGACTACTAGGAGCCACATTTTCAAGATAAGTACACAAGTAAGCTGTTGGACATTTTGACACTAATTTGACTGGGTGCTGCTGATGCCCGTGTGGTATCTTCTAATGTGTCCATTGACCTTCTCTGACCACGATGAGTTCATTTAATCGAAAAACGAAAACTGGTAACATTTACGACTAAAGGGGAATATTTCTAATAAGAAATATATATCCAATGGCCAATTATAATGGCAACACTTACCCCATTGGTCAATAATGTCAGAACCCAATGCACTTATTGTTCAGTGGCATCATCTATGGCTACCCCGTTTATAAATTGTGTCTATGATACTTAACTCATTGCTCACAAACATTGAGGGTCAATGTGCAATTGATCAGTTTTCAGTTTCCTTTATTCACTCTATTCAAGCTATTTAGCAAACCTATAATTCACATATTGATATATGAGGGGAAGGTAATTTATACCATTGTAGGCGGTAGGCCGTTATTATTATTATTATTATTATTATTATTATTATTGTTATTATTATTATCATTATTAGTGTGGTATCGGTAGTCCTCGTCCTCCTCCTCATCATCCTCCGCCTCCTCATCCTCCTCCTCCTCCTCGTTCTCCTCGTCCTCCTCCCCTCGTCCTCCTCCTCCTCGTCCCCCTCCTCCTCGTCCTCCTCCTCCTCGTCCTCCTCCACCTCGTCCTCCTCCTCCTCGTCCTCCTCCTTCTCGTCCTCCTCCTCCTCTTCCTCCTCCTCCTCGTCCTCCCCCTCCTCATCCTCCTCCTCCTCGTCCTCCTGCTCCTCCTCCTCGTCCTCCTCCTCCTCCTCGTCCTCCTCCTCCTCATCCTCCTCCTCGTCCTCCTCATCCTCGTCCTCCTCATCCTCGTCCTCCTCCTCCTCGTCCTCCTCCTCCTCGTCCTCTCCTCCTCGTCCTCCTCCCCCTCGTCCTCCTCCCCCTCGTCCTCCTCCCCTTCGTCCTCCTCCCCCTCGTCCTCCTCCTCCTCGTCCTCCTCCTCCTCTTCCTCCTCGTCCTCCTCCTCCTCGTCCTCCTCATCCTCGTCCTCCTCATCCTCGTCCTCCTCATCCTCGTCCTCCTCCTCCTCGTCCTCATCCTCCTCGTCCTCCTCCTCCTCGTCCTCCTCCTCCTCGTCCTCCTCCTCCTCGTCCTCCTCCTCCTCGTCCTCCTCCTCCTCGTCCTCCTCCTCCTCCTCCTCGTCCTCCTCCTCCTCTTCCTCCCCCTCCTCGTCCTCCTCCTCCTCCTCGTCCTCCTCCTCCTCGTCCTCCTCCTCCTCCTCCTCCTCGTCCTCCTCGTCCTCCTCGTCCTCCTTCTCCTCGTCCTCCTCGTCGTCCTCCTCCTCCTCGTTCTCGTCCTCGTCCTCGTCCTCCATTTACTTTCCCTCCCCAAAACCTAACCATGTTACATTTTATTTTTACATCTAAGGGCATTTTTCCCAATTCACCATACACCATAACATTTGGGGTACTTTTCTTCAAGCCGAGTACACTTTTGAAGAATTTATAATGGCATGTTGCTATCCGAGTTGTATTCTCAAACCCCCCTATTTCTGAGCCATAAAGTAGTATTGGTGCAATCATAGTATCAACTAGTATTATCTACAAATCTATTGGTACATCATGTTGTTTGATTTTTGATAATAATGAAAACTTTGCCCTTGTTCCTTGTTGGCAGTTTCGAGTTGTACAGCTAGAGAACCCCACGTTTGAGTTGACCATGGCCCCCAAATATAGGTATTCATTTACGATTTCGAATAGCTGGCCACCTATCGTAAAGTTTGGGTATTTCTTCAATTTACGTTTGGAAAGAATCATAACTTTTGTTTTGTAGTATTTATTTCCAGCTTCCATTTAAGTCATGAAATGCATTGCGTGCTTGTTGCAAGGCTTCCGCTGACTCGGCCATTATAATAGTGTCACCTGCGTATAGTAAAATAATAAGATAGAGATATAGATTACAATTTCCGTCCGCCAGTTTATTTAAACATGTTAAGCCAACAATTCCATTTTCCTTCAGATATTCTTCTAAATCGTTTAAAAATATTGAACATTAAAAGTGAAAGATCTTCCCCTTGCCGTACACCAATGTTACTGATAATACAATTTAAGTTTGTACGATTATGATATCGTTATACATATTTTATATAATTTTAAAACATTTTCCGCATATGCCGCTCGTAAGAAGCTTAGTCCATAGACCAACGCGCCAAACATTATCAAACGCTTGCTTCAAGTCAACACGTTTCCAAAACAAACACAACAAACACGTCAGTTAGTACAATTTTGAACGCGATGTACGCCTACAAACTTGTATGTTGACTTTTGCCAACATAATTGTTTTGGGAGAAGTTGCTGCCCTTGTGAAAATATTCAACAGCACGTTTTGTTTTGCTATGGAAGTATGGTAAGTTATTTTTCACCTGTAGTGCTATGGACATTTCCAGGTTTTAGCTATACCCCGCCAATCTCTATCTAAGCCCCACCCACACCACGCTCGTATTGGGATCGATCTATCCCTGAACGTTTTGACTATTAATTTCCAGAAAACTATACAGAGAAACTAGTTGAATAATTTTAAAGTAATTTTACTAGGTGCAGTTGCTGCCTAAGGCAGCAACAACGCTCAGTCAAATTAGTTTCAAAATATTCAACAGACTGTTTATTAAATGGTAAAGACATACACTTCGTACACCGCCTCGGGCAATTGAGTGGTGTAGACGGACTATATCGAGTCATTCATGACGTCATGATTCTGACGTCAGCCTACACATCATCTAGTTGATTATAAAGTTATACGATTGAGTGATGAAATGGATTCATGAATTGTGAATCTTAACTAAAATTACGCCGATTTATAGAATTTTTGGATGCCGGTCAAAACCCCCTCGTGAACAGGGATGCCGATGATTTGGCATATGGTTTCATGAGTAAGGGTGTGCGGTATTACCGTAACGGTGTAAGGATTTACTACTTACACGCTCAACTGAGAGAACCTTGACACCTTTACAATCAAATATGCACCGTACTCCCGTTGAATATGTAGCAGCTGTTAATTCATTTCAATATAATCAACAAAATATTCGCAAGATGTTTAATATATTTAGTTTTTGATCGTTTATCTATGACCTACAGTCAAATGGTTGATTCCGTTATTACGCACATGTGTTTAGGATCGGTTAGATGACCCGCGATAACCGGAAGACGTACGCTGGATGGCTGGATATAAGTGCCACAGGTGTTAGTCTCGAATTTTTATGAACGAAGGCAGGTGTGCGCAACATTATCATCCATTAATCCGCGCATGACGGATACAGCCAAAACCGGCCTCTAAATTGGCAGTGATGAAAGTGTATTTACAGGTCAAGAGAATGCATCACTGGAAAGACGCGCTCGGTTACCGTTTCGGTAGTACAATTTCAAAATACTCTTTTATTGGCCTGCAATTGTACGCTCAGTAAGTAAATGTGTTGATTTTCTTTACCAAATTTATCTTATATCACGTTAAGCCTTACATTTGTTCATGAAAATATCAACTTTCTTAAAGAAAATGTAACTTTTCAGACAAAAAGAAGACTATTTTTGAAAATGTATCACTGGAATGACTATCGATTATCGAGCCAGTCATTACAGTGGATTTCAAACATAGTCTTCTTTTGGTCTGCACATTTACATTTCTCAAGACCACTGTAGAAGCCGCGTGTGGCTGATATAAGTGTTAAATGGTTACAGAGGTAATACCTGAATGGATGCTCATCGACATCTGATGCGCTTAAAGGGACGCTAATCCCATCTCAAATGTTATACATTATGGTTTATAGATTCAATTTCATTCATATCCTGTCACATTTCCTTATCCGTATCAGAATTATCTGCTTTGTAATATCGCACAAACGTCGAACAGAGATCGCCACCATTTTGTCTCCTCGAGCGATAATGTGTGATGTCATATAAGTGCCAATGAATTAGATTCATTGTATAACACTCATGTCGTTGAATATTTTGAAACTAATTTGACTAGAAGTTGCTGTTGCCTATGACAGCAACAATTTCCAGTTAAATTAGTTTCAAAATATTCAATATCTTAGCTGTAGGGTTGCTTTTATATCACATTGTAAAGCTGTAGTTGACGCCTCTATGACTGAGAGCGTATACCGAGACAGACAAGCTAAGCTTTTTCTGATTGGTTGAAAAGTAAATCATGACAGCCAGCATAAGCTGTAGAATTCTACGAACATTTAGCTACTAAAACCGGAATATCTTTCTTTGACGGGATGATAAAAGGCTTAAAATTACCTGCATAGTTTAGGAGTGGCCTTTAATAACCAGACGATCATCAGCTTCTGCTATAGTGCATTTCGCTAACACTTAAAACCAGAAAAGACAAAACACCAACATCCTTTACGATTTAATAGGTATGCTGTCAGGTATTTTGAAAATTATTTCACTGGGAGTTGTTGTTGCATATAGCAGAAATATGCCCATGCCATCTTAGTACCATATTTTATCCAACAGGTTAACCGTATAGATAGATACAGTCAACTCTAAATCCTGATAAAGGGTCAACCGTCTGAGAAATCACTACGATATATTATCTCACATTTACTTAACATTTACCAGAGAGGGCACATTCTTTAGGATGTAACGAGTATCGCGTTGAATATTCTGTAAATAGTGAGACTGGGAGCTGGGGATGCCTATTATTACTGCCTATCAGCGACGCATTGCGTGTTAATAACTCATTAATCAAGTAATACTCAGCAATGGCTCAAAAGTACTTATAATGTCTGCTGTAAGAAACATCCTGATGAATATTAATGGTGCATATTCACACCAAATTGCTTGAAAATATTGTTTTTAAAAATATTTACGCTTAGAGACTTAAATTGTCTAGCTCAATGTAATGAAACGAACTAAATCTTAGCATATGCTGATTTCATTCCATTTAAATACATGCCATGGGTTTAGTTGTGAATTTGAATTAGGGACTCGTGCCTCTAATTCGATTTGACAACTTGAAAACTCATATTAATTTATACGTTATGACGTCATCATATGTTAAGATTTATTTCTTTTGATTATATTTAGGCACACGATTTAAGCCTCTAAATGTATACAATTTTAACAACTTTATTTTTTAAACATTCTGTTGTTAATATGCACCTTTAAATAAAACTAATATGGCTTGAGCTAGTACTGATAAACTGGTTTCAAATTATTTATAATCTTATCTGTTATAGAATCGATTTTCGAGTTTTACAGATTACGTTGTCAGCAGTTTAGTCAAGATTTCCCAAATGATGCTGAAATTGGTCGCCAGAGGCATCTTTTGCTACATAGCCGAATGATCAGTATCGGTCAAACCCAGGTAGACCACGCTAAATGTCAAGTAATCGCAATACGTAAATCAGATTTATAATATAATTACATCAGGCAAATCTGGCAATACAACGGTCGTCTAGACACGTCTCCTGGAGCACATGTCCCGAGGAATATGGCAATAGATATTTACACTCTTAAAGCATTCAAAATGTCATAGGTTTATGAAAATAACACTTAATCCAGGATCCTGGAAATAATCATGCCTTTGGTACACATTTCGACGACGAATGTAAGCTGACGCCACAACCAAATTTAGACAGCACAATCTCTCCATAACGAAAATTGATAAGTTCGTCACAAATGTGTATGAATTGTATGTCTTTGGTGGATATACAATTTAAGACACATTCTATTGATTACTTTTAATCTAATTGGAATTGGAGCTGTCAACTCCAAGCAACAGATACCAGTCAATTAGTTTCAAAATATTCAACAGCTTACCCCTATAATCACATTGAAATTGGTAGTTTTGGAATTCAGTGTTCAAAAGGATATACACAGTTTCCAGCATGCACACGCGCGCAAACTAATCAGAGCTTATAGAGTAATGGGTGTGGCAGCGCTAGAAATGGATACCTACATACGTAATGCATGGCTCAACCTCACTAGTTCAAGTTCACGTTCTCTTTGTTTCACCGAGACTATACAATTATAGCGCATGGGGTGGTCGCAAGAACCGAGGTCTTGATTAGCCGCCCTCTTGACGACGCAATGCAAATTTCCTGTATAGAATGTAGGCCATATCTGTTCCAAAAGACAGCAATTTCATATATTATCAATTTGAAGGTATCCATGCTTCAAATGTATTGTTATATAACAGTGTGAAACGAATGTGCGGCATCCATTGCAGCCGCAACGCGGTCCTATCAGTGACAGGCGCACGGGACGATCGCGGATGAACGTCTGACGCATCTTTGTATATAAAATCCAGATTTATATAATCTGGGTTTAAATTTTAATTTATTTCTACTCTGTACTGTGTGGTGAACATTCCTTGCCCGCGCGGTTGTCTAGCTTGGCGTTATGGTGTTTTTAATACGCATCTGGTTGACACCACCGAGTTATTATAATGTTAAATATGAAATTACTCATGTAATCATAAACTGCTACCCTTATGCTATGGCCTGGTAACGCACGTCCCTTAATTTCACGCACCCCGATTCATTCGTACATACTTGTAACGGTAAAAACTACAATGTAAGAAATAGTATCCCCAACTTTTCTGGATGTAATTTGTTGGTGTCCGGGACTGCACTGGGTTCCCTTCAGAATTCTCAGTGTCGACTCTGTTCCATAATACTCAACAGTTTATATTTATTATTGCCCTGAATCCCCCTGCCACACTAGATTAGGCCATCATCCAAATCCAACCATTGTTTGAATACAACACAGCACACCAAGAAAAATTCTCCACCACAGCAAATGGTTCTCACTATTACTCCACAAGCGCCGTACCTTACCACCTAAGCCTTTAATGACTCTGTCTTTATTTGTCCTCTATTCCTCCATGTTCCTTATCTGTCCTATCTCTTACTCCTACCACCCTCTCCCTACTATCTATGGAGCTCTATATGTTGATCTTTCAAATCTGCCTCTGCCTTACTGCAGCACGTGCAAATGGCCTTCGGTGATTTACCCAATTGACAATGGATAATGACATAGCATGTTACCGTGTGGCTATTGGGCTTTTTAACTGCCACTCTGTCAAACCCAAGCACTATCGAGCTACCCCACCTCCATTGCGAGAAATACTTGGACGCCTTCGAGGAATTTACACAGCCCTCCTATCACTCCTTAATTACTGCCTGAGTAATGTATTGACCTGTTTAATAATTTACATTCTCCTTTCTTTGGCTGGCGATGTAGAAACTAATCCAGGCCCTACTAACTGTTCAGAAATGTATGTTGTCCACCTCAATGTATGCGGCCTCAAAGATAAAATACATCTTATCGAAGCTAATCTGTCCAACTTTGACATCATTGCCATTACTGAAAGCCACATTACCCAAAATATTAACAACAGCTTAATCAAACTACCTGGTTTCCAGGAGCCTTATCGGATGGACCGCCAGCAGCCGTGGGGAGGCGTGTGCGTCTATATTTCTAACAACGTGGCAACTACCCGTCGTATTGAATATGAATGTCGTGGCATTGAAATGATATGGGTCGAGATTCACGACCGCCCTGGTTTATTATTGTGTGTAATTTACCGGCCGCCTAGCACAAGTGTTGACAAATGGCAAACTATCACCGACAATATTGAGAATGTTCGCGACTTAAATCCAAACCAAAATCTTGTCCTACTCGGCGACATTAACGACGATCTTCTCAATCCATCTAAGCATCATCTACGTGACATCATATCTACGTTTGGCTTCCACCAGTTACTACAAGAACCAACCCGACCCATTTCAAATACATTACTTGATCCAATTATTATCAGCTGTGCCAGAATAGTAAAAGAGAGTGGAGTACTTGCGCCATTTTGTAGTGATCATACTCCAGTATATTTGGTTTTATCATCCTCCATACCTAAACGTAAAACATACACTCGCCATATATGGGACTATGCGAAAGCTGATTGGGATTTATTTAGGGATCACTTAACTAACGCACCCTGGAACAACATCTCCGATGCTAATGGCGTCGACATTTGGTGTCAGACAATCACTACAAACATTATTGCCGCTGCTAGTATTAGTATCCCAAATAAAACTATAACTATAAACCCAAACGATAAAGTCTGGATGTCCAGCAAAATAAAGCACGAAATGAGAGTCAGGGAAAAATTGTTCAAGAAATCAAGAAAAACTAACCGAGAGCAAGACGTGGCCAACTTTAAAAAACAGAGAAACCGCATCAATACATTAGTCCGAACAGCGAAAGAAAACTTCAGGAATAAATTAGCTGAAAAAATAAGGCATGGACGCACAGGTTCTAAAGAGTGGTGGAAAATATGCAAGACGTTCCTATGTGATACTAACTCTAATATCAGTGAAATGCCGCCTCTGAAGCGCGATGACGGCTCATTCTCTTACGACTCTTTAGAAAAGGCAAGCCTCCTTAACCGGTACTTCTCTAGCATCGCCAATATTGACGATGCTAATGCCAGCTTACCGCCTCTATCTATGTATACGGACAATACTCTCCACTCAATTACAATATCAAACACTGACATCTCCGACGTACTGTCCAATCTGGACACGTCTAAAGCTGTTGGCCCGGACAAATTAAGTCCGAAACTCTTATTCGAGAGCCAACAAGTATTGGTCCCAATACTTGCGCGGTTCTTTAATTACTCACTTTCTAGTGCGCAGTTCCCCACTTCTTGGAAAATCGCTAATGTAACTCCTATATTCAAGGAGACAAGAGCTTATGTTCAAATTATCGACAAATATCACTGTTGAGTTGTCTTAGTAAAGTTATGGAGAGAACCGTTTTTAAACATATCTATAACTATATTAGACATGATATCACTCTATATCAGTCTGGATTTCTTCCATCACATTCTACAGTAAATCAACTGCTTGATATCTACACGGATATTACTCAAGCCCTTGACGATCAAAAGGAAATAATCTTTCTATTCTTCGATATATCCAAAGCCTTTGATCGAGTATGGCATCGCGGCCTCCTACAGAAGCTTAGGAATGTTTGTATCTGTGGAAATCTACTTACATGGTTCGAAAATTATCTTGGAAACCGATCCCAGCGAGTAGTTATAAACGGCAATGAGTCCACCCTACTTCGTTCACATGCTGGAGTGCCACAAGGCTCTGTGCTTTGTTATTCTTAGTTTTTATTAATGACATGCCGAGTAATATAATTCACAATATTAGACTTTTTGCTGATGACACGTGCCTATATGTAATGTCAGATGATCTAAAAGAACACACTGCCACATTCGATTACGATCTACTGACCATGACGCATTGGGCAAATATGTGGCTCGTCGAGTTTAATGCCTCGAAAACTACATCTCTAATTTTTTTCCTGCGCAACGAGCCCACATCCTTTTCAATCAACTTCAAAGATTCTGAAATTCTACCATCAACTGATCATAAGCACCTCAGCATTACCTTTAATAACAAAGGGAATTGGCTTAACCATGTGAGTAATCTCATAGCAAACGCCCAACACAAACTCTCCTTACTTAAAGGTCTAAAATATATTCTAGACCGTAAATGTCTCGAGATCATGTACAAAACATTTATTAGACCATCGTTAGAATATGCAGATGTTGTGTGGGATAATATTCCACAATATCTTGTAATTCGGCTAGAGGATATCCAAAAAGATGCTCTCAGAACGGTATGTGGAATGACACGCAGTGCGAGCACTGAAGACCTGTACTTAGAAACAGGCATCGAAATCGTGTCAATCAGACGTGAATTTCATAGATTATCTATGCTATTTAAAATTATTAACGGGATGACCTGTGAGGTTCTGGTCAACCATCTTCCCACACTATCCCAAGTACGAAATCCTTACAATATCCGTCATCCAAATTTCTTCACTCCATTCCGCTGCCGTACTGAGCTCTTCTATGGATCCTTTTTCCCAGCAACGATCCGCGCCTGGAATATGCTTCCTGCGCCGGTGAGAGATTCTGTCACTCTTCTAGAATTTAAAAGCAAATTCAAGGCTATGTCATCCATACGACAACCCCCTGAGTGGTATTACGTAGGCCCGAGGTTTGCCAACATAATGCTATGCAGGCTCCGAAATGGTTGTAGTTCTTTAAACCGACATCTATTTGACAACTTTCTGTCGGAATCTGCCAGTTGTTCTTGTGGGCACAATGATGAATCTACAAACCACTACCTCTTACAATGTGCCCTTTTTAACGAGCAAAGAGTCGTTTTCCAAAATCAGCTTGCCTTGAACGATATTTATCTTGCTAATCTTACGGTCAACCAGCTTCTATACGGGACTTACACTACCAACTTGGAAATTAACAAACTGATCTGTAATACGGTATGTCAATACATAATTAACACCAACCGCTTTCAGTAGCTTCCTGTTTGCGAACTTATAGTTTAAGGGGTAAATGGACAGCAGCCCAACACGTACAGGTCGGGGCGAAGGCAGCACCTAGAGCTCGCCTCTGCTATTCTTCCATTTCATCTTATGCTTCGCTCTCTCTATCTCTCACCCTCTCCCCCCACCCCCCTTCCCCCTCTCCCTTTCTGTCTCGGTCTTTCTTCCTACTCTCCCCCACCTCACACTCAACATTCACATACTTATGCACACCAATAGACTACAATTAATTAAACTATTATGATTTGCCGCCATTTTGTTGTAAAAAAGTTTTGAATAATCTGTATGTGTATGGGAGACACGGGCATAAGACTCTAAGTCTTATCGTGCTTCCATTTGAACAAATAAATCACGTTTAAACCAAAAGACAGCATGTTTTTAGAAACCAGCTCTTATGACGTTGGAGATAAGTTTGAATGTACATATGATTACCTATGGGGTTGGTCGGCACAATGGATACAACAGTGATTAGATGTGACACGATAATGTGTTCTTTATAATCGGCCTACGTATGACCCGCGGTACACTGATTGTCCGTCGTTTCAGAGAGCTGCATACCGCCCGACATCCAACGAAATATCTCAAGGCTATATGAAGTAATTGCGAGACATGTTATCAGCTGTCTTGCGGTGTGTGCATGCTCTGTGGTGTGGGAATTATAATACTGTGCAATTGCCTATACATCAGGATCTTTCATCTGGCTGGTGAGATAACACATACGCGTCTTTATAGTTACGGTAATACTTTATTAATGTACAACTTACACCGGGACACTGCCACTGGATCGTTTTTACAGTTGGCCACAATCCACAGTTTGATATTCAAGTCGCGGAGTGGGACCAACTATCCAAAACAACAAGTCACCGTGCCCAAGGCCAAACCCCAACTGACTATCGCCCCATGTTCTATTAGAAACATGTGACGTCAGTCCATAGTCACACACCTTGGTGACAAACAGTTGCACCTGATCCGTGACAACACGTACAGTATATACAGTACGTATTACTAAAATAACTACAAGACTAAAGTATGGACACAATATATTCAAGAATCCTCTTTCGTATAAGACTGGTGTGTATATAATCCGTAGTAGTGTATGTAAGTCAATGGCAGTGTGTGTCACTGTCGATGTATGCTAGTTCACGTGTGTGCTTATCTGTGAGCGTGGCGTGCTAATGTATTCATGCATGTGATGTGGCGGTCCTGTGTGCGCGTACATGGGTCCTCTGTGTGCTCCTCTATGTGCGTGTGTGTATATCCAGTTCTGTCCTGGATTGTGCTGTGTATATTCCGTATCCTGGTGCGCATGTGGTATATGTATGTTTATGAATCGTAAGGTCAGTTGTGTGTTCTTGCACGTTATAATTATTTAACATCGGGTAGTTTTCATTGAATTTCAGCATAACGACAATCTGTCATCAATTTTAACATAGAAATCATAGAAACAATCTTTTTAACAATATTTATACATTAGAACTTTAAAGGAGAACGTCAGACCTCATTGTACTGCTTGATATAACACAAAATCCACACTGAGCCTCCATAATAGAATTAGAGGTAGGAATATTCTTTATCTTAAAATGTACTATATTATCAAACTTTTTCTTCCTTAGTGGAACGCTTGACGTCATAGTTCGAATTAGCCTGAAGAAACTTATAGAGAAATAGCACTGTTTACAATTTATTAGTCCTTAAATACCAATGTCACAGAAACATATTATACAGAAATTTTGATATGTGCTCAACCACAGAATAATTATTTAAGAAGTGCGCTGTTTTTTCCACAGTCATGTCCTAAAGAGGCTTCACCATTTTGCATTCTATATATTAATCGAAATAGCTACCTTGATGTGGTATTGGACGATTGGCTATGCACTGCATGTTTCATTAACACACACAGAAAATCCAACATCTCCACTGGCGGGGCCTATTTCACTATATTTCGCCGCCATTCGGAGTGTGAATATGGTTACTTTCAGTGCTGGGTGTGATTACTGTATTCTGCGGCTGTAGTAGAAGAACCATCATACAGCTGTAATCACTCATTTTCCACCTTGGATTATTGTGTCTTGTCCTAATGTAGTGTCTTTAGCTTTCTCAGGTCTATTCCTAATCTGAGTGTACTGAGTCCGGCTTTCTTGAGGTCATCTCGCAGCATGCATAACATAGTTATGCAGAGACCTCCTCTCCTGGCGTTATGGTGGCTGCCCCCGATGATGGCAAATTCCAAGCCTCAATATCCTGATCTGTTTTCTGGCATCATTAGCACAAGGCCAGATATGGATCATCTTTGCTTGGCGACTCTAATACAGTTCGTTTGCCTATACACCAGGATCTTTCATCTGGCTGGTGAGATAACAAATACGCGTCTCTATAGTCACGGTAATACTATATTAATACACACCGTACGATGGGGCACTGTCACTGGCTCGTTTGCACAGTTAGCCACAATCCACAGTTTGATATTCAAGTCGTGAGTGGGACCAACTATCCAACACAATAAGTGACCGTGCCCAACGCCAAACTCCAACTGACTGCCGTCCCGTGTTCTATTCGAACCATGTGACGTCAGTCCATAGTCTCAAACCTTGGTGACAAACGGTTGCACCTGATCCGTGACAACACGTTCACTATATACAGTACAGATTAGCAGATTAACTACAACAATAAGGTATGGACACACTATATTCAACACTCCTCTTTCGTATAAGCCTGTTGTGTATATAATCCGTAGTAGTGTATGTAAATCAATGGCGGTGTGTGTCACTGTCGATGTATACTAGTTCACGTGTGTGCTTATCTGTGGGCGTGGCTTGTTAATGTATTCATGCATGTGGTGTGACTGTCCTGTGCGCGCGTGCATGGGTCCTCTGTGTGCTCCTTTATGGTCGTGTGTGTATATCCAGTTCTGTCCTGGATTGTGCTGTGTATATTCCGTATCCTTGTGCGCATGTGGTATATGTCTGTTTATGATTCGTGTGGTCAGTTGTGCGTTCTTGTGCGTGTCTTTGTGCGTGTGCTGAAACTCTCCCGTCCTCTGTACCATAGTATCCCCTGCTTCCCCTTAGATACGCGTCTCTATAGTTACGGTAATACTTTATTAATACACAACGTACGCTGGGACACTGTCACTGGCTCGTTTGCACAGTTAGGCACAATCCACAGTTTGATATTCAAGTCGTAGGGTGGGACCAACTATCAAAAACAACAAGTGACCGTGCCGGCGCCAAACTCCAACTGACTGCCGTCCCGTGTTCTATTCGAAGCATGTGACGTCAGTCCATAGTCTCAAACCTTGGTGACAAACGGTTGCACCTGATCCGTGACAACACGTTCACTATATACAGTACAGATTAGCAGATTAACTACAACAATAAGGTATGGACACACTATATTCAACACTCCTCTTTCGTATAAGCCTGTTGTGTATATAATCCGTAGTAGTGTATGTAAATCAATGGCGGTGTGTGTCACTGTCGATGTATGCTAGTTCACGTGTGTGCTTATCTGTGGGCGTGACTTGTTAATTTATTCATGCATGTGGTGTGACTGTCCTGTGCGCGCGTGCATGGGTCCTCTGTGTGCTCCTTTATGGTCGTGTGTGTATATCCAGTTCTGTCCTAGATTGTGCTGTGTATATTCCGTATCCTTGTGCGCATGTGGTATATGTCTGTTTATGATTCGTGTGGTCAGTTGTGCGTTCTTGTGCGTGTCTTTGTGCGTGTGCTGAAACTCTCCCGTCCTCTGTACCATAGTATCCCCTGCTTCCCCTTAGATACGCGTCTCTATAGTTACGGTAATACTTTATTAATACACAACGTACGCTGGGACACTGTCACTGGCTCGTTTGCACAGTTAGGCACAATCCACAGTTTGATATTCAAGTCGTAGGGTGGGACCAACTATCCAAAACAACAAGTGACCGTGCCGGCACCAAACTCCAACTGACTGCCGTCCCGTGTTCTATTCGAACCATGTGACGTCAGTCCATAGTCTCAAACCTTGGTGACAAACGGTTGCACCTGATCCGTGACAACACGTTCACTATATACAGTACATATTACCAGATTAACTACAACAATAAGGCATGGACACACTATATTCAACACTCCTCTTTCGTATAAGCCTGTTGTGTATATAATCCGTAGTAGTGTATGTAAATCAATGGTGGTGTGTGTCACTGTAGATGTATGCTAGTTCACGTGTGTGCTTATCTCTGGGGGTGGCTTGTTCATTTAGTCATGCATGTGGTGTGATTGTCCAGTGCGCGTGTGCATGGGTCCTCTGTGTGCTCCTTTATGGTCGTGTGTGTATATCCAGTTCTGTCCTGGATTGTGCTGTGTATATTCCGTATCCTTGTGCGCATGTGGTATATGTCTGTTTATGATTCGTGGGGTCAGTTGTGCGCGTGCTGAAACTCTGCCGTCCTCTGTACCATATTATCCCCTTGCTTCCCCTAGGATACTCTGTATCCTGTGAAAAGATAAAACATAGAAACAACGTTATATTTCTTTAACCTCAGGTACTTGTCAATGAATTTCAGCATAAAGACAACCTGTCATCATTTTAATCATTCAAACAATCTTTTTAACAATATTTATACATTAGAACTTTAAAGGAGAACACCAGACCTCATTGTATTGTTTGACATAACATAACTCTACACTGTTTAACGGTTTCAAAAGTATAATTATACCCTCTATAATAGAATTAGAAGTATGAATATTCTTTATCTTAAAATGTACTAGCTTATCAAACTTTCTCTTCCTTAGTGGAACACATGACGTCATAGTTTGAACTAGCCGGTAGAGACTTATAGAGACATAGCACTTTTTCACAATGTATTAGTCCTTAAATACCAATGTCGCTGTATCTTATTGCATCCTTGGTTATGCACTCATTCATTATTACTAATTCATACTTTATTACTCCTTCATACTTTAGTATTTATTCATAGTTTATTATTCATTCGTATGTTATTACCCATTCATCGTCCCATTTTCAAACGTTTTATGAGAGAATGAATCGGTTAGATGATCAGGACACCAGGCAAGAACCTGATATATGGTTTCAAGTCGGTAACAGCAACAGACACATACATTAAAAGATACCGTTTACAAGTTTCTAGGAACATCTTTCCTGAATAATATGTCCCGCAAGATCTTTCCTGATGTGAACGAAAGCCGGAATCATCGGAGGTAGTATTGTGCGCACCCACTATTGCCATCCTAGATACCAGGCTATTATGCAAGTAATCGCTGCTTGCATACCAAATCCATGCATGTTTTCTGCACGAACTAGGATACAGAAACGGTTGAATCGAATACTTAACAATTTCACATTTAGACCATATACTGGGCTCATTAATAGTCACTTTGATACAATAAACTTACGTTTATCATGGCTTTTTCATTATATTATATACATACTATCCTCGCCTCGTGTTTCAATCGTCTCTTGCTTGCTGCCTGTCCTGCAAAATAAAAGGCACAGAACACACAGGAAACTCATTTTAATCATTTAGATTACCATAGAATGAAGGAAATTTCAATTTCCCTTTCTCCGCGATCTAACAATACTCACCATTCTATTACTTCTGATACCGCTAGCCTGGATAGCTGGGCCCTAGGACTATAGACTTAGTAAGCTTTACCGACTCCTAGAACCGGGTATCCCGCTCCCAACTGCCGAGTACCCGTTTGCCATGACGCTCATATTGTTTGCATAGCCACCACACAAGAGATACCCATGGCTTGCCTCCGTGGGGGTGGGAGGCTGGGTCCGTAATAGAATGGTGCATATTGTTAGATCGCGGAGAAAGGGAAACTGAACTTTTCTTCATTCTCCTTCGATCAATACTCACCATTCTATTACTTCTGAATACACCAGATTTAGACAGTAACCTCGTGGAAAGGGGCAAGCCATCAATTGCTACTTTTGCCCCATGGAGAAAGAGCTAGACTTAAACTTGATTAATGGAGACCTAAAAGGACCATCAAGTTAACGGAACCGAATCACATTCGCATCACTGCCACACCCCCCCCCCCCTTTTTCTCCTAAGAAAAGGGAGAGAGAACTCACGAACATGCATCTCGCTCAAAACATAAATATGCCAAGAGGGTTAACTGCTCTTTGCATATATTAGCCTGGGAATGAGCATGAATATATAAGATGAATGAACATGATATATAAACATGATACAAAAAACTCTCAATCTTGAATTACCTCATGCTATTTGGATTTCAGACGTGGAGCCTCCAACCATTCACTACTCCGGCCATCAGTGACACAATTTCGTTGACAGTCTCTCGCTCGACCATGTCTGCTTCTTAAATCTTTCTTACAAATGCCAAAAAAGGGAGAAGAGCAGTGTGGTCGTATAACTATCGTTACAAAACAGCTAAAGCGAGTAGATTGGCCGAGTCTGACACATCCCTCATACAGTAATCCGTGAACGAGGACTCACAGCGCCATTGTGCAACAGCCATGATGTCCTCTAACGGAACACCATTGTAAAGGGCGGTCGAGATTGCCATTCCTCTAACATCGTGTGCCCTTGCGCATTGCACCTGGTGCCCAGCCGCAATCTCATGGGTAGTCTGAATGCATTTGACCACCCAACGAGAGAATCCATGGATGCGCGCCATATTGCTTCTTATGGCAGATCCACAGATGTCTATCATTCGATCGTAACGAGTCTCTCCGTTTTTTGTACTTAGTCAAAGCACGGACTGGGCACCAGACACTGGCATCACGGTCAAACCTAGTTAGTTTCGGTATAATGATCGGTTTGCTGGGATATCTCAAAGATTGATTCTTTGACATAAACTCTGCTCTTGGCAGTAGACGCAGACTCTCTCCGGAGACAATAAATCGGTCCCTCTCTGCGCCTTCTAGCTGAGGAAGATGCCAATAGAAAGACCGCCTTTAGAGTCAACTGCTTTAGACTAGCCGAACGCAACGGTTCGAAAGGGTGCTTGACCAGTACATTAAGCACTAAAGATAGACTCTAGGCTGGAATGACTACCAGTTGTCTCGGTCGGAGATTGCTCATTCCCTTCACCATCACATTCAACTGGGCCACCTCTGGACTATCCCTGTTGGCTAGACAAGGGATAACTGATGCCAAGGCTGACTTGTATCCAGCAATTGTGACAGGAGCCAGCCCTAAAAAGAACAGCTCACAGAGAAAGTCTGCCATTTGCTGAATAGTGGATTGAAAGGTATCAATACCCTTTCCTTCACACCAGTCTGCAAATATGTTAACCTTGTTGTTATATGACTTGAAGGTTGACCTCCTTCTCGCAGCTGCGATGAAATCCGCAGCTTGTCGAGAAAAGCCTTCCGACGTGGAATATTGTTTGATAACATCCACACATGGATATCCTCTTTGACATTTGGTCGGTGAACTCTGAGTGGGCAAAATCAATGGTGAGAACGCTGATTGGTCATTATAACTGTCAGCTAGTGTCTTTAAGGTCCCAGATCCTCTCCGCCCAAGACCATCCCAACATTGACCTCGGCCTCGCTAAGTCCATTGCCATCCGCTGGGTCAAGAACAACCATGGTAGAAAGCTCTGTGGAAGTGCTATTGCAGCATTCTATGATTTCATTAGGCATTTTGACCCACATTTCCGTTCGACTGTTGGCACACAAAAAATTGTTATGCCAAAGCGTAAACCAACAGTCGAACAGACATGTGTGGCTCCACCCTCCCAGGCTAGGAAGAGAGTAAGATCTCCCACTGAGGTTTCACCACCCCTTAAAAGTCTAAATGATAGACCGTCCCCTTGTAATTATTCGAATGTTGACCCGCTCTTGATCCCTCTACCTGAATCACCAACACCACCCCCTATGTCACCGTTTCTACGTGATGATCGTGCACCTCTACCACAGCGCGTAGCTGGTGGAAGATCATCACGCAGAAAACGCTCTGAACCCGTTGTTAGTGTGATTTCGCCAGTAGACCCATCCTTGATTCCACTACCCGAATCCCCATCATCCCCTATGGTGCCATTTTCACCTGATGATTTTCCATCACTACCACAGCTTGTAGCTGGTGGAAAATCATCACGTGAAAAGCCACCTGTAGCAAGGATTCCACAACCTCGTTTCACACCATCTCCGTTGTGTAAGCCCAGAAGACCCACCCATTCCACTGAGCTAGAGAAGAACACCTTTTGGAAATTCCGGAACGAGTCTGTAAATAGACCCAATTGGCAGATTCCCACTATTTGTAAAAAAAATCTTGATTGTGGGAGCATCAAATCTCAGCAGAATCAACGTAGACCCGCATCCAGACATACAGGTGGCCTGCTTCCCTGGCGCATCTATTAATGACATAAGAACTGTCATTAATCGATACACAGGGTCAGTCCATCCTGAGAAACTGATCCTTAATATAGGTATCAATGACCGGAACAGTCCACTCTCAGACACTGAGACTCGACTGAGATTGATGTTCAGCATGATAAGAAAAAAATTCCCTAAAACTATGATTTATTTCAGCCAATTGAAATTTTCAGCTACCTCGACCACCAACCAGAAGGAAATTCGTGAGGCAATTAATCGAATTGCAGAGTCCCCTAGGTCCAATGTTACTGTCATACCACGCCTGCCAATCGCAGATTTCAGAGTGTGTCGTGACAATATGCATTGGACTGAGGGGACTGCTAACACTATCTATAGCAATTGGCTAAATTTCCTTAATTTATACTAGATTCGGGTCAAGGTAGCTGCCACCCAGAAATTGAACTAGGCAGTAATATTGTCAACCTAGCCGGTTCTCAGTTAAGCGAAACCGAACAATCGCTGCTTAATTTTGGATTAACCTTTGTGCCAACTCCGAACCTCCAAATTGGTTTGGATGCAGATTTAGAAAATGCCCTTAATGAAACTGCTGAATTTGGTCACCGCATCAAATTGGCAGATATTTTTCGAAACTCGAATAGCAACATTCCACCATTCATTGAGAAAACAGGCTGGGCACTAAATTTGAAACTGGTTGATCCAGCAATCAGTGAAAGTATAAAACTGTACTCAGAGCATATTAAAAATACAACATTTCCAAATGATCAGCAAAATTTATCTTATGAGCAGCGCCATGCCCTACAAGGGTTATCTAAAAATAATGAAATTGTTATTAAACCTGCGGATAAAGGATCAGCTACTGTAATAATGGATTAAAAAAACTATATCAAAGAAGCACAAAGACAGCTTAGTAACCCGAAACATTACCAAAAGCTAAAGGAACCACTTTGGCAAAATAACTGTCGCAAATTTAACGAAATTCTCCAAAAATGGTTAATAATAAGAAGATAACTGAAAAGCAATTTAAATATCTCTTTGCAAAAGATGATTCGAAACCACGTACATTTTATCTTCTTTCTAAAATCCATAAGTCCGTTGACTCGTGGACCGACCCAATGACTCCACCAGGGCAACCCATTATTTCAGATTGTGGTTCGTAATCATATAGGATTAGTGAATTTATCGACTACCATCTTCAGCCAATTGCAAACAGACATTTTAGCTATCTGAAAAACACTGAAGACTTTCTAGCTCAGGTCTCTAAGATCTCGGTCCCTCCAAATTCATTCTTAATTACGATGGACGTCGATGCTATGTACACGAACATTGCTATCGAAAAGGGTCTTAATTCAATTCGTAGAGCATTTGCCGACTACCTCGACACCAACAGGCCCGACAGAGAAGTAATAGCTCTATTAGAGCTTAGTCTGAAAGGCAATGACTTTGAATTTGCTGGTGAAATTTTCCAACAAATTTGTGGTTGTGCAATGGGTAAGCGTTTCAGCTCAGGTTTTTCTAACCTTTACATGGCTGAGTGGGAAAAGGAAGCACTCAAAAAGTGTCCAAATCAGCCACTCATTTACCGCAGGTACCTGGATGACATTTTCATGATCTGGCACCATACTAAAATTTTTAGCCATTCTGAACACTCATGATCAGAATATCAAACTAAAAGCTGAAATTGATGAGATGTCCGTAGATTTCCTGGATGTAACCGTGTAAATTGGATAGTTTTCTTCCTTCCCAGAGTACATTCACAAGCTTTCAAAACAAAAGCAAATATCAAATTCAGTCAAATTTAAATTGTGATTTATTTAATTTCATGCAAATTGTGTCAAAAGCATTATGTCGGCGAAACTAAAAATCCACTAAAATGACAATCTCAAGGAATAAAATAAACAAGACTTTTTTCAATTAAAAAAATTCTGAGCCGGTGCGTTTGACAATATCATATATACACATATATACGCATATATATATATATACATATATATATATATATATATATATATATATATATATATATATATATATATATATATATATATATATATATACACACATATATATATATACACATATATACACATATACATATACATATATATATATATACACATATCAGGTCACTGAAGATTTACCCTCCGCAAATAAAGATTCTCGAGCCAGTTATTCCAGTGATACATCTTCAAAAATAATCTTCTTTTGACCTGCAAATGGGCATACATTCCGTAAGCAAAATATCAATGTTCATTAAACAGTAATTAAAGAGGTTGGCATTAAACAGCTTACGCGGTACAAATTATTCATGATTATTCAATTGTTTAATTTTAATCATGAGTTCACGATTTAAAAAATAATCGCGATCTTCGATTTAATCACATACTCGCGCAAGGCTAATATATACATTCTTACTTAATGTTATATTAGACTATATTATATACATATTTTCCTAATACCCAGGTATATTCATTGTATAGCTGTACATGTCTCTGTTTGGGTTCATCCGTTGAAGCATTCATATAGATACATCTAGTAAGGCCTGACCAAGTAAAGGTTTAGTTTTCACAAAACACAAGATAGGAGATGGGGAAGAAATACAAATATTGCGCAAGCTCAGAAGTGTTGATCTATTACAGCATTAATCACTTCAGCAAGTTAATTCTCAAAATTGATCAAGAAAATCCAAGACGTTTTCTCAGTGATTATCTATTTGCAAGCCAAGAGAAGAATATTTTTTAGATTTTACCACTGGGTTGGATAGCTCGTTGACGAGCCAGCCATTCCAGCGCTACATTTTCAAATATAGTCTTCTCTAGGCCAGCAAGTGGACCTTTCTCAGCACCATTAGAAAGCTGTTTTGAGCGGCTTGACGACTAAATGGTTAGGACAGCTACAGAGAACAAAAGGGTTACAGAAAATTCTGAGGGATTTCAGAGTGGGTAAGGATTGGCTGTGAAACATTTGCTGAATTTTGAAAATAATGCTTTACATTTCCGCCATTATTATTTTCAAGAAATGGAACAATCTATTTGGGGGCGTGGGGGGGTGGTTGGGGGGGGGGGTTTGTATTACAAAAAAATTAATTAGTTGCCCTAAATGTTCAGCAAAGCGAACCCATAGA
Source organism: Chaetoderma sp. LZ-2023a (assembly GCA_034401795.1). NCBI lineage: Eukaryota > Metazoa > Mollusca > Caudofoveata > Chaetodermatida > Chaetodermatidae > Chaetoderma > Chaetoderma sp. LZ-2023a. The sequence goes on from CM067360.1 coordinate 130,692,544, forward strand.
AGGATGACTCTGTGCACTGTAGTTCGGATCGACCGGTCAGGTGCCGGCAGTACCAGCTAAGCTGGGTATGCGCCACCCGTCCTGGATTCGTTCCCTGAACACGCCCCCACCCCCCTGGGTAGAGCTATACGCGTATATGGGCCTCTGAGAGAGATCGCGTTGTAAAAACGACTAAGTTCGTTAAAGAGCGTAGCGCGCATGTGCGCGCTTAATACTATTTTTGACAGAGCGTGTATTTCACGACCAAGATAGGATGGTGCTTTTAGTGTACCGAGTAGGTACATTGTAATCCTTTCTAATTACTTGTTCCCGCCGAATCTGGCATTAATCAAGATAAGAATTCGACGGGCTTTTCGAATCTGTAAACCATTTCAAAATCGCCGAGTTATCCACGGAAACCCGCTTTTTGATTATCTTCAAAATAATGCCGCGACGTCGTAACCACATGTACGCAGAAATTCTAGAATGTTCTAGAACATTCGACTGCGTCATTATTAGCTACGCGCTGATTGGCTAGTCCTCGACCAATGATTGGTTGAAACTTGCGCCTATGACGTCACAGGTAGTATACAAGGAGATGAAATCCAGAACTCGAGAGAATCCTCGGTCAGGTGCCGAATAGGTTGTATCTATATCAGCTACTATCAGCAAGACAGGCATTAAGCAGATTACTTCTGTCTCGGAAAGTTTCTTTCCCGTAGCCACAGCAGCAATCCAACCCACCGCACTAGAAGCAATTTTGTATCTCCCGATTGTGCGGGAGCATTTTTTTTTTAACTTTTGAATATTGTTCACGAATACATCAGGAACTAACTCGGAACACAAACTTGTGGTGAGGCCTTTCCCGGCCTGAATATGTGATTCTACAGATGCAGAGGAAGCGATGTTCTTTGCTGGATGACTCGCAGGATCTGCCGGCCACGCCAAAAAGTGGTTATCCAACCTTCCCAGCACTGATCTCGTGCAGTTTTATTTTAACATTTTGATCGCAGCAAGGGAACGGTACGTCTGCAGTGCTAACTGACGTACCTCGCACCGTTAAGCTTAGTTACGTATCTTCCTCCGTATTAAAAAACCCGCTTATGAACAGGTTATTATTAACTTCCATGTTATTGTAACTCTTACTGACTACTCGTTAGACATTCTATATTGTGATTACAGTCCTGAGTTCGATCTACTCCCGTCCTGGACTGCATGCGGAAATCCTGTTTGCGGGAATCGACACGCGGGAACTTTCCAGTTTCCAGAGAATGCGTCAACTCACGTCACATCTAGGATGACGTATCAATTTTAGCAACACGATAGCCCATGCTTAAGAATGGCTACCGATTATTCAAGTAACTATACTTAACATTTTAATTATTCCGTTAATTACAGCTTTAATAATTATACTGTATCTGTATAAACGGTCCCGATGACTAAAAGGCACCGTAACAGTCTGAGGACCGCTAGTTATAATTTGTGTATCTGTTTATAGTTATTCTTATTTTCTGTAAGGTGTTTTTACTAACCACACCGTAGTAGGGTTCTCAACCTGTACTTTATATAGTATTCTGATCATTTTACATTGCATTGTTTATTCTGGTTAGTTTTATATATGGCAAGCCGCCATCAGCTTATATGTTTTGTGTATTTATAGAAAAATATAGGACTGCAGTGCACGTAGGAAACACTATACAGCAACATTTATATATGCAGCACGTTCACCCGCCACCAACAATTTTTCACTGAGGTTGCTGTCCATGCTATAACTCTGTTTATCCCGGAATGCTGCCGACTAAAAGCCTTTCTATTCAGCTCGATAGGATAGGTTTAATATGATTAGAGACAATTTCTTCGTTAGAAGACACATAGTGTACGCCTCTTTTCCAGGAGTTGCGATAATTTAGCCCCGCACCCCGGAAAGGTTGTGTAAAATTGGCCAACATATCTAATGGGCCTCATATTTATAAGTTATTGTCTCTCTTCATGTTCCACTAAGACGTATGGCTTCTTAGTTGTTTGGATGTCCCTATCCGCACCATGGACTGATCCGACCCTGGGAAACTATTGGGATTTCCGAGCGGTGATTGCCAGGATGTGGTGTCGCACACATTTCCCGCGTATCTTCTGATACCTAGTAGTTAGTTATCCTTGCCAAGGTAAGAAGCACTGCGAAAACTTATCTTAATTATTGTTTTCTTTTATCTGCTGGACAACCCTCCCGCATCGCAGTGCATAACTGGGCGACTTGCGTTTAAACCTAACGTCAGGTTAAAAAGATAGCTCCGTAGGACCTGATGACGGGCGAGATGCACATCCCCACCGAATTCCGTAAGAATGTCTGGGCATGATATAAAGATCTGCCCCGCCCTCACGGGAAGGACATCCACGGTGGGTATTCGTCTCTCTTACCCCCACCGTAGCGATAGATCAGTTGCTTAAACTTGCTTTTGTGAAAAGTAACCAATGCCCTATAAATTTGTGTATGGTTACGGAGCAAGATATCCGGATTCTTACTCTGCTCGGAGATTTTGCGAGGTAAGATGTATGCCCGCTGTCTTCAGTATTGATTTGCTAGGGCATCCGTTCTCAATGACAGCCGTATCTAAAAGCTAGGTAGACGTCAGCCCTGTATGGCCTAAACTAGTTCTTGTCTCTAAATACTAAATGTTCGGTTAGGCATAGAAGAAGGCCCGCATAAATAAAAGTGGCAGCTACTAATTCAGCATATTGGAAACTACATACGATGGTGACGGGGAAATCCTTAGGGAATCCCTCGTCCCGTCTTCACGTAAAACAGCACGTAACCGTATAGTCATAATTTCACTAGCTATGGTATTTTCTTTACAGCATTTTGGTTGAATATGAGGGTAGGCCCCGGTTTTGGCAAGTGCTCTTCTCCCGCTTTAAGCGATGGCGACATTTTTCTGTGACGGAGGCCCGCGCGAGGCACTTGCCTCTCGCAAGGATTCAGTGGCGACGGCCCACGCGAGGATAATACTCGTCACCCAAACTAGCACTAGGAGTAGTGCACGCGTGAGGCACTTGACATTTCGACACTATAAACGACAATTTTCTTTCCTTTCAGCTTAGAGGTATAATAGCTTATATTAAGTTAATTAGTTATCTCCTGTACGGGAGCCTCCCTTGCGGGGATACCTCTGCGCACCTACGAGTCCGTGTGGTACCTCCGGGACCCCCACGTTTAAAAGTTCATCAGGCTGTCTATATGTCTTGTATATTCGTATGCTCATTTTTATCTAGCAAACTTGACGGTCTGTTTTAGGTAAAATCATTGTATAGACTTATCTTAATTAGGTCACCAATCAAATCTTGTAAGTCCATAGATCACGAAATTGCTATGGACAGGCATACCGGTGACACGAACTCTTGGGATGAGACTGTAGTGTTTAATGTTCACGCCGATGGTCGCACGGCCCCACCGAACGATTGAGTTCCACCGGCCTTAGGAGCCGGTCTTTGTTACCCATAGGGCAGTATCGCACGGGATCCGTAACCCCCAGACCGGAAGCCAACCAGCGCCATCACTGGTCATGCACATGCGGTACTGCGAGCCGACACCAGACACCGGAACGGCCCGACACTACCCCGCGAGCTACAGCACTCAGATCAAGTATGCACGTGAGGAAGCGCGAGATTTTGCCGGAGGACAAGGTACAGTGGTGAAAAGCGAAGAACACTGTCCATCATCGTCATACATGGCATAGCTGATATGTTTTCCATGACAAATCCACGCATATGTATGCATGTGTTCAATGTGAAACAAAATCATACATAGTCAAAGATGCAATGCTGATTAATAAGATAATGAAGGGTATGGCATAATGGCATTAGCCTACAGATCACAAAGGAGAATTAAATGCTAATATAAAACGCCAAAAAGTGTCGTTATATGTTATGACTAAGATGAAATTGACAAACATGTTCACAAATTCTCCAACTGTTTAAGATGTCGGTTTAACTAAGAAATGTGGACACCAGGTACAATTCACGGCGTAACGTTATCGCGCGAATCGCAATCGCGTAGATTCAGATTACGTTATACGCGCTATGAGACCATGGTAAATCAATATTTAGGTTTCTGTATTTGAGAGGAGAATTGTTAATCGATGAATTACTGAATTAACTGTTTGATGTAGTGAGTAGTTAGTTTCTCTGATATATTACCAGTATTCGTATGCGTTTTTAATGTCAAGTGCCACCACATCGACATAAAGAGCAGATTGAGTTGTTAAATAATTCATTCCAATTTGATTGGAATTGACATCTGGAGGCGTCCTTCTGCGGACGTGAGATGGTGGATGGGACGGGGTCGGTTAGGGGTTGTTTGGGTTTCGTGAGAGTTGTTTAATGAAATCGACGATGAGCGCATTATATTGTCTGAGATTATTGTGTTGTCTTGTAGCAGCGTAGTTGCCACGCTACACGAGTTAAGACAAAAGTGGATCTGATGATCAGTATGCTTGTAAAATCAATTATTTAGTGGCCAGCCATTATAATTCTCTTATTATATCTTGTAAATGTGTATCTAAGGGGTGCGAAATGAACCGGATGGCGGAGGTTGTTCATATTCATTCACATCCTCGCATTTGTATTGCCATATCAATGACGACGGCACTAGGCCCGCATAGCGCAATCCATCTATTATTGATACAGTAAATAAGTTAATGTGTTTCCAAAAAAACACCCCACTCAGAAACACTGTTTAGATAATATGATATCTTCTGTTGAATATTTTGTATATAATTGGATTTGAAGACTTTGCTGCTTAGCCCAACAATGTCGTCCAAATCCATTTATGTCCAAAATATTCAACAGTACGTGTTATTTAGCTTTGGAAACATGTTGACCTAGTTCTGAGCTGTCATCAACTGACGATCACAATTGGACACGTTACTGGCTAGAGTAGTTATCTTACCAAAGGGCACAACGAATCTATGGCCTCAAGGCTAATAGAGGGATTCGATCTGCTGCTTAATTATCCAGCGTCATAATGCATCACATGTTTGCTCACGTAGCAATCAAATTAACGTAGCTCCGTAATGAACAATCGAAAATCAGGTCAGGACCGTGTACAAATTGTATGGTATTGAGGAATTTACAATTTAATAAACAGCCCCTATCAGATTAGTTTCATACAATTCGACACGTTACCTGTATTGATGTCTGGAGATTTTGATTCTGGCAAACACGCAAACACACCCACGCACACACCTACACACACAGACGCACACCCACCCATCTACCCACCTATACACACGCACGCACGCACATACATGCACGCACCCACGCGCGCACACACAGACACACACGCATTAACGTATACATGCACACGCACACGCACAAACAGACTTACACACACAAACACACACACGTACGCACGCACGCACGCACGCACGCACGCACGCACAGTAGGAAGGGCTTATATTGAAATGAGTGTGTCATAGTTAGACATGTATCCCTCCATTGATTCACTAGCGCACGTATGACGCCACAATCTGCGACAGAAACCCTCACACAGTGTGGCATGTAGTTTAAACATAGTAGGTCTGTGTCTAACTGTGTCTCAGCGAAAAATAAGGGTCTCCCAAATAAAAACATTTATCACATTTTACACATTTGGAAAAACGTGAACTTGACTTGAACCTCTAATCGTAGCATCTCACGTTTACAGTTATGATATACGTACAAATGTGAGTGTCATGACCCCCATGTGACTGGAATCTGAGATTACCTTAGGCGCCACCAGCTTTCAGTTAAATTAGTTTCAAAATATTCCACAGCTGAGCATTGGGCGCATAAGTAACGAATGTATTACATTTGGAACTAGTAGTCGTAGTAGTAGTAGTAGTAGTAGTAGTAGTAGTAGTAGTAGTAGTAGTAGTAGTGGTAGTGGTAGTGGTAGTGGTAGTAGTAGTAGTAGTAGTAGTAGTAGTAGTAGTAGTAGTAGTAGTAATAGCGGCGGCAGCAGCAGCGAGAAGAACGCGGGAGTGATTAGCGTAATAGACATAAGAGAAACAGGCCCGGACCGGACATGTCTTATTGGGAATAGCAAATATGTAGATACAAAGAAAACGCATAACTTCAACTGTCTTCTTAAATCGGTTACATTACACCATATCTCACACATAATTTTAAATGTTTCCAAAACAAAAAAAACAGAATCATGCTGGTCAGTACAATTCAGAACTCAATGAAAGAAATAGTATAGTCGTTGAATAATTGGACCTAATGTGTCTTAAAGTCACTGTTGCCTCAGGCAGCAATGACCTCCAGTCAAAGCATGATGTTTTGGAAACATTTAAAGTTATTTCTGAGCTGGGCCGTATTTCTGAATTCCAAGACACAGTGGTTCAATCTCACGCTTTGAAAGAAGAGGTTTACACACAGTGAAAATAATAGCTTGGCTACAAGACATTGCCTTCAGGCTTCAGCGACAACGGCATTTTATCAAATTATATTTCATCTCTAACTGTAAGGCCGACCTTAAATATAGCTCACATTAAACCATCAGACTCATCATTAATGACGGGATAAACGACTTACAAGTCTAAACATAAGGTTTGACCCTATCTAGTATGCCCTGTAATAGCGTCATATGATGTCCATGATGGTCGTTGGTGAAAAGTAGCGTAATTTGTCTGGCGAACGAGGATGATGGGAAAGGTGGGTAGTCATACCGGCGACACAAAATTTCGTAGCGGATATATTATGGTTTGCATTGTATAAATACTAAAATATAATTTTATAATAACTGGGCCACTGAGACGGATACATCACTTATTGTTTTAACCCAGCGTGTGCTAACTTAACTATTTAATGGCCAAGACCGCAAACACGGACTATGTAGTGGTCTTGAGGAATGCCCATTTTGTCATCAAAGAACATATGATTTTTGAAATTTTACCACTGGAATGGCTGGCTCGGTAATCGAGCCAGTCACTCCAGTGGTAAATTTTCAAAAACTATCTCCTCCAGCCGAAAAATACACACTCTCTCTCTCCCTCTCTCTCTCTCTCTCTCTCTCTCTCGCTCTCTCTGAAACTGAATTTTCTTGACCATTTTCATCGCCTGTAGTTGTCTTGAGTAAAGTCTATTTGCACAACAACAGAAACTTATTTCTGTAATTTTATTGAAAACAATTATTATTTCCTTGACCATTAAATGGTTAATTGGTAGTAAGTAGAATTTTGAGCGAGTTGATGCGCTGTTGACACAGGAAGGGTTAAGTTGTAAATAACAGTAGATATTCCTCTGTGAGTGTGAGCATACATGTCAGAATATATACCTACATGTAGCACAGCGGTACTAAATGTAGAGGAGCTGCATTACCAATTTAACATTTGGAATTTCGGTGTCTTTATCTCAAGATAGCTGTAAAAGGGAAAGATATTGAACATTTTGAAACTCAATGGACCTGTCCAGTTTATCCATCCATCATATATAGTCATAATCAACTACGCGACGTGTAGGATGGCGGCATAATCAATTACTGCATGAATGCCGTAGATAGGTTCGCCACGAACGCATAATTGGTGACGGTTGCGCTGTATACGAAATGTATGTGTTTACTATCTAGTAAACATGTTGTTGCATATTTTAAAACGAATTTGACTGGGAGCTGTAGCTGCCATACAGCACCAGTCAAATTAGTTTCCAAATATCCAACGGCTTTCCTGTGTAGTTTTATGGAAATTGCTAGTCAGGGAGTTCAGGGATCGATCGATCTAAATACGAGCGACGTGTGGGTGGAGCTTAGCTAGAGATAGACGGTGCATAGCTAAAACACAAAAGCTACATTAAGTGAAATCCATTGTTGCCATAGGCAGCATCAACACCCAGCCAAATGTGTATCAACATATACAACAGTATATTCACGACATCATATCTGCCAGGCTTCTGTTCTTAAATATGTTTTAACTGACCACATTACGCAACACCAAGGTTATTGGTAAGGTGAGCAAAGTCGTCAGATAGGGTATTTGGTGTGAGCATAAGACAGACAACGGAAATTCACCATCCTAGCAGGGCGAAGTAGAACCAGATGGCATATCCCACTCAACACATTGTGAAAACAGGTTCTATATCGATCGGAAACTAGATTCTTAAAAGAAAAGGTTTAAGCGCCATTGACGTAAATGCCGTGTGCGAGTAGGCTCAACTATATCAGCTAAGACACCCCCACCCACGCCCAATCCACCACACACATTTTTTACCAGGGGAAATGACTTATAGTAACATCCCCTTCACTTTTCAGAGCGTCACTATAATACTAAAGGTAGTATAAGGATCTGATATGCACTCGAGTATGTGACGTCAGAATCAAGTTTATCAGTCAAGTATATGACATAGCAATCAATTACGTCACATGTAGGCTGACATCAAAATAAATTACGTCTTTAATGACATATCCAATTCCGTCAAGTTGAAGGAATTGCATGTCTTTACCATTAAATAAACATTCTGTTAAATATTTTAAACCTAATTTGCCTTGTCATTGTTGCTACCATGGGCTGCACAAGCACCCAGTCAAATTAGTTTCAAAATATTCAACAGCTTACCTGTATATTTATCTGTAAATTTGGAATCGTGGAGTTCCGGGTTCGATCGATCCCAACACGGAAAAAATGGGTGTGGATCTTGGCTAGGAATGGGCGGGGCCTAATTAAAACTGGATTCTTCTAGTACGTGAGTAGTAGGTAGATGGCGTCACAATGATAAATACATATCTAGCGCCGTTTTGAACACCGAAAAGTGCGCCAAGTGTGCAAATTGTATGCCTTTGATGAATTTACAATTTAATAATAATTTGTGTTGAATATTGTGAAATTACTTTGTCTGGGGGGCTCTAGCTGACATAGGCAGCATCAGCTCCCAGACAAATTAGGGCCAACATATTCACCTGCCTTCCTGTATGTGTGATTATTGGATTCTGCGGCTGTAGTAGTAGAAACAGCATACAGCTGCAATCAGTCCTTCTTCGCCTCCGCCACTGTGTCTTCTCCTCAGCCGAAATATTTAGCTTCCTCAGGTCCATTCTTGTCTTGAGTGTACCTAATCCTGCTTTCTTGAGGTCATCTCGTAGCACGCTTAGCAGATTTTTGCAATGATGTCCTCCCATGGCTCTGTATTTGCCGGTTCCGAGTAGGGCTCTCTGTTCTGGTGTGTCTTCTGGCATTCTTAACACATGGCCAAACATGGACCATCTTTGTTGGGCGACTTTTACAGACAGCGGCGGCGTATTACACATCTTGTATAGTGCATCGTTGGAAATTATGCTCTCTGGCCATCGGCGTCCAGTGATGGGGCGTGGGTGTTTGCGGTGGCTGCCAGCAAGTTTGTCTAGAGCTGCCTTTGGAGCTGCCCAGCGGTTATAGTTATACACCATCAAGGATACGCAGTGCTTCTGGTAATTCGGAGTTCAATGTATATTAAAGTAACTCCAGCCCACGTGCATCAGCTTCATCCATATTCCAGAAACCACTAGGGTCACGTGTGTGCTGCGTCTGAACATTAGGCAGATTATCGAATAATGTACCAATATTAGTTTGAGACTGTTGCCACTGGTTTGTTTTTGATAATGTCCGGTGCCGTTTTCAAGAAACCTGCAAACCGATCAGCACTCACTTGTTCAGGGTATAACCAACAGCTTGATATGCACACCGCATTAGTGTCACGTGCGGGTCACGAGTATCACACACATCCAGACACGTAATGTACTGAGTTTTGTGGCAAACCCATGTCACACACGTTCATTAAAATGTAACCAACTTTAATAATAAACGGGTCTGCCACGGTACTACGACAAATTCAAAGGCAACAAATAGATTTGTGAAAATCATCCTATTATAGGAACTACACGATTTGACTAAACCAAATTACATTTTTCTAAATCTCATTAGGCCAAATGGGCTGTAAAATGCGGTATAATCCTTTGAGCTATCACTAAGGGGAATTTGCCAATAACCCTTACAGAAATCCAATTTAGACAAACTACCAACCTTGGCATAAATTTGGTCCGAAGTCACCATGGGCTCGGCATCAAAACAGTAATTTTATTCAATTTCCGAAAATCTATGACAGGTCTTAAATCACAATCCTTTTTCTTTACCATTATCAATGGAAAGCGATATGAGGAATTTGCAGGTTGAATTATGCCCATTTTAATCATATCTTGACATTCAGCTTTAACAGCATCGTACAGTATGTGAGGAATAGGGTACGGTTTTACACATATAGGTTCCAAGTCTGTAAGTTTAATTTCATGTTCAAGAATGGAGGTTACACCTGATATATTTGAAAATATTTCAGAAAACTCTTCTAACAATGAACGTAACTCAGATATTTGTTCATCTGTTAAGGCAGGATTGATATGAACATCATCAGTGGATTCAGTCTTAGCATTAGGATGGTGTTCTAATAAATGATCATTATCAAATTCAGCTGGCTCAGATTCAGGGTCTATAGCACCAATAACATTGACAACATTTGATCATGACGTTCGACATATTCCTTAAGCATATTAATGTGGAAGATGTTGACCTTTGATCCGGCCTGAATGCGGTAATCATTCATACCGACTTTATCTATGACAGAGTAAGGACCCTTCCACTGCATGAGTAGCTTGTTATGCCTAGTAGGTAATAAAACCAGAACTTTGGAACCAAGAGACAAAGTCCTAATTTTAGCACGCTTGTCATAATATTTCTTGTATCGACTTTGGGCATTAGTCAAACTGTCATGGGCCAACTGACATGTTTGCTCTAATCTATTACGGAGATCTAATACATATTCATATGTTGTTTGGAGATCTAATACATATTCATATGTTGTTTGGAGATCTAATACATATTCATATGTTGTTTGGAGATCTAATACATATTCATATGTTGTTTGGAGATCTATTACATATTCATATGTTGTTTGGAGATCTAATACATATTCATATGTTGTTTGGAGATCTAATACATATGCATATGTTGTTTGGAGATCTAATACATATTCATATGTTGTTTGGAGATCTAATACATATTAAGATGTTGTTTGGAGATCTAATACATATTCATATGTTGTTTGGAGATCTAATACATATTCATATGTTGTTTTGACATTTTGCTCAATATCATACCATAATTCACGTAACACAGTCATGGGCCCCCTAACAGTGTGACCATATACCAGCTCAAATGGGGAAAATCCCATGCTTTCCTGCGACACTTCACGATAACCAAAAAGCAATGGCTGGATATAGCGATCCCAATCAGTAGGACACTCACTACACATCTTACGTAGCATATTCGTAAGGTTCCCATTATACTTTTCAACGAGCCCATTACAAATCGGGTGATACGGGGTGGAATGTAGTTGATCTATGGATAACAGTCTACACACTTCGGTCATCATCTGCGAAGTAAAGTTTGAAGCATTATCTGAAAGGAATTCATATACGGGAGAAGATTTGAATTAATGCCACCGCCACCCGTTCTGTTTCAATGGACGGAAGCACAACTGCTTCAGGATAACGAGTAGCGCAATCTACTAATGTTAATATGTATTTGTTTCCCGTTTTACTTCTGGGTTCGATATCTACAATATCTATAACGACGCCGTGGAATGGAGTTTAAATTAAAGGCATTTGCTCAACAGGGACCTTTGACACTCGACCTTTTGAAATAGTCTTTTGACATAAGTCACATGACTGGCAAAATCTAATTATGTCACTCCTGGCACCGGGCCAATAGAAATTAGCTAGAATTCTGTCAATAGTTTTTGTCATACCTACATGACCAGCCATAAGGGTGTCGTGTATATGTTTAAGTACTGCTGTACGTAAATCAATAGGAACCATTAACTGTTTGACCTCTTTTGAACTGGTGTTCTTAAGGAAATATCTATACAATATGCCCTTATTACAATCATAACGTTCAGTCCCCTTTGGGGTAGGTTTACTGATTTTTCGTTCAGCTAATACACGCAATTTTCTCAATGAGATATCTGCCCTTTGTTTATCTCGCAAGCCCTCAGTAGTAGTCCCAGTTTTAATAATGTCATGAACGATCAGAGGTTTTGGACCAACAGGACTAGTAACAGTTTGACGTCTAGTTTGCATTGGAGCAGAAGTCAACATTCCTTCCTCGCCGATTGACGAATCAGTAGTTACACGAGTTATCACATTTGGTTGTGTGGTTTTCATAGTAATTTCAGAATTGATTGTAGCACCTGGGATATTTCCTATAACAATGTCGCATATAGGATTTTCCAGACAAAGGGCATAACCATTGCCAGTATAAAATGGTGAATCAATATAAAGTCTAGCCATGGGTGCTGTACGAACTGTACGATCGATCATCGCACACTTTTGATTGCGTCCAGTCATTGACTGTTCAGGAACCAGAGAACGTCTAACGACTACGCTACTGCACCCAGTACCTCTCATGACCGTGACCGTAATATTTCCAACTAAGCCATCAGTAACAGGTAAGGACGATAACGAAATACCATGGCTCTGGTGTAACCCACCTAATACCAGTAAACTACATCCACACTTTAAGTAAGCATTGTCTTGATCAATTGAACATTCATGATTTGCTTGGGATTTCGATTCAGCTAGCACATCATTGACAGGTACAGAACTATTGCATGGTATACACGACGAAGCGCTGACATAACGCTCCTTCGGTGGTTGCTTACTGAAGCAATCAGGGGAAATATGACCTGGCTTATTGCATTTAAAACAGATACGCCTACCGTCAATCAATTTATCAGCCCCTCTAGCTCAAGGAGAATTATTGGAATTTTTAGTAGTAGCATTAGTACTGGAATCTGACTTAGATTTGTTTGGTTTATTACATTTTTCAGTGATACCAAGGCGATTCCAGCCCGTAAGCTTCCATGACAATTTCTGCCAATTTTACAGTTTCTTCCATGTCCTTTGGTGATTTTTCTTTCATGAAAATGTGCATGTCTCTGGATAAATTAACCATAAACTGTTCCCGCAAAACAAGCAAACGCAGGTCTGTATAGTCATTCGCTACGCCTGACATTTGGACCCATCTGTCAAAATATGTTGCTTGACGGAATGCAAATTGTGCTGGTGTCTCATTATTTTCTGGGCTTGAAGTGAAAAATTTGTTTTTAAACCCTTCTAACGCTCTACCACGCAATAATGTACCAAGAAATATTGCTTTGTCGGCATCATTCCATTTTCTAATTAAAGAAAATCGCTCAAATCGCTCAAATCGCTAAAATCGATCGATATAAACATCCATTTGGTCTTTGGGGTCATCGAATACGCTCAATTTTAGACCACTATAATTTTGAAAATTGTCAGCTGTTTCGATCTGAACTCAATGTTCTGTTTCTTTTCCAAAATTTCTAGCTCCATCTTTTTCAGATCGCGATCGTGAGCTCTACATTCTTGTTCTAATGCTTGTGCTTTATAGAGCTCTTTTTCAGCATATTGGTGCAGGTCTACACCACTGAGTCTGAACTTTTCACCAAGTTCAATAAAGTCTTTAAGACTAGCCATCACGAAAAATATGTCAGATATTCAAATCACGCAACGCAACACACCAATCTAATTTCTACAATAAATTGATATAGGGCCTAGCCCTACTATAAATATATACAAGTCATTTATTTATGGATAAAACAAACCATCCACATTGACAGTTAGCACGAATACGCAAAGAATGTATTCAATTTTATTTCTTCCATCTACAAACGTATATGTGGACGAAATACACGTATTTTCTGCAATACTACTACGCTCACGGTATATTTTATGACAAGAACCAAAGCTCCAACAGGGCTATACATTGATCAAACTATGTCTGGTCTTGAAATACGGTACCGCCGTGTACTAAATATAAATCACGTCTAATTACACCTGAAATAAACAACAAGTAATGCGAACACAATGCGCGTGTTACTCACTTACCACAATGAATTACCTGAAAGAGATTCCATTGATTAAACAGTTAGGTTTATACTATAGCAGTGTACATGTAGACAGGCTACTACGCGAACACATTCAGGAAACGTAGTCAGCAATAATGAATCAAAATTTGAATCGAAAATAATTTCCATGTGATTTCCTAGGTCATGCCTCAGTTTCCAACATCTAAGTTCAAGTCAATCAAATTATAAATGGCAACGATATCTTCAACGATTTCCGATTTCCGGCACCCCTTTTAACACTTGGATGTCAACAATTTCTTTTGAAGACAAATTGCGGAAAAAATTAAAGCAACATTGATAACATGTTATCAGTTTCTCGAGTTTAAACAGAACAATGTTTGCATTGAAAATTATTAAGGACTTGATTGAATAATTCCGAATTTAGCTACATTTGTGAGTGAATTTGTCAGAAGTTTTACCACGTGACATATCCCGGACGAGCCCCCAGTGTCGCGTGTGGGTCACGAGTGTCACACAAAACCAGACACGTAATGTACTGAGTGTTGTGTCAAACCCATGTCACACACGTTCAATAAAATGTAACCAACTTTAATAATAAACGGGTCTGCCACGGTACCACGACAAATTCAAAAACAACAAATAGATTTGTGAAAATAAGAACTTTCTTACAATAAATGTACAAAATGTACGGATAAATAAAATGAATAAATAAATAAATAAATGGATTGATAATAAATAATGGAAGACTATTCTGTGGTCAAAGTTCGAAATAGCCTGTATAAAGTTCACGTGATATATTTTGAGCACTTAGCTGCAACGTGTAAAGGCTTCTACTCATGAGACGTATGGCAAGCAGATGTACGGACGGACTGGCGAACGAGCTCTATCTGACTTGATAACCATGTCTTGGTCCTTCATGCATATCTGCCAACTTGCATAGATGGGTGAACGATATGAGTGAACGGACGACTGTCGGAAGGAGTAGAACGACAGGCGACTTATGAGTTGTGTGGGTTGTGTCAGAATCATGCGACACCATGCGACACTATGCGCCAGGAATGACCACGAAATTCACGAAAGCCACGTGTTGCCAAACACTACAACTGAGGCAAAATAAACAGACCACAGTTAGACTACTACTACTAATAATAATAATAATAATAATAATTATTATTACAGTGACAAAATATCAAATATAGGACTAATACAGTCAGGGGATATGTGGAGTATACTATCTCGCAGATAACCATGGTACGGTTGTTACCGACAGAACTACTTTGCATGGGTACACGGTGTTAAAAGGGTCCAATAACTGGAAACAATATAAAACAAATTGAATTTTAATAACTACAGCCTACCTGAGGGATGACCAAAGAAACGTTGCAATCAGCAACAGGAATAAAACAAAACATGCTGCAGTTTCACAACAGCAGTTTAACTAAAATGCACACACGGTGTGCCAGCTACAGCTCTTAATCTTTGACTGAGCACGTTGCCTGAACTATCTTTAATTAAGTACCTAGACAGGTAGAGCTAGTTTGAATAACAATGGAATGGTCGGCAGGTCATCACTAAAGGTTACCTGAGTTATAGTAAGGCTTAAAGCTGAAGTAACATGGTGAACAATTAAAGGGTGAATTTTAAATGTGACAATTAGCTACGACTAACTGATAAGCTGGATTACATATTTCCAAAGGTGAAAGACCATGGTAAACAGCAGATGCTTTGTAATATATTCCACAAATAGGTCCATATTCTTTGATAATATAATTCACTAATTTAGTATATCTACATTCGACAGGTGGTAGGTCAGTATTTCCTATTATCTCAATGCTATGAGTCATAAAGTGGATTACCATTAGAATATCGTATCACGGCATGCTTACTATCAGCATCAGCAAGGATAGAACTAACATCAGCAGCATCAACATCGTCGCACACACTGTAGATCTCATATAGAAACCGTGCAATGTGGCCTGGAAGAAGTTCATTGTTAGCATGGTGGAGGGGCGGGGGCGGTGCAGACAGATACAATAGTTATTACTATAATAACTGCATGTAGTCACACATCATTGTGGGGTGTTTGTCAGATGTGACGTACTACCCCAAACACAATGTGACAACTAACCGCAACAGTCAAATTGCTCAATTACGTCCCCTTGTGTCTGGATGTGGATTTGCATTGTGTTTGTCTTTGCATACGATAGAGACACCACCTGGCTCTAATAGACGTGATATGCAGGGCACACCAAACGCAGCATTATTTGGAGCGACAACAGAAATGTTGAGATTATAAAATGTTTTCCTATCACCCACGAACGCACTACAATTATGATAACTTTTATAAAACTGTGTGCAAGCACACAATCTAAAGATTCACATTGCCTATTAATTTGATGTATTGGTACAGTTAGAGACACTGTGACAAACAAGCCGTGTGATAGCTAATCCTGCTCTCCCATTTTAGGCTAGCAGAATTATATTTGTCTAATCAGATTTGCTCGTGCTATGGCCGTAACGTTTAGACGGGAAACTTTGGTTAGCCGAATATTCTGATTATCCGACGATTTAGATCCCGTGATCATGTGCCAGTAGGGAGGGGAATTCCTCACTTCCTTGGCTAGACATGACGCCATTAATCCACAGCATAGATGGGTTCAACAGGTGTAGAGCAGAGGCGTATTATTGACACCCTATTTGGCGCCAATGAATCTCTCTACGCAGAGCAGATTGTTTAAATATTGAACACAAATGCACTGCATACATCAACTTCTACTCAACCTTTCACCGCTCCGACACAGATTAATCAATCTAATATTAAAGGAGCTCCGAACGGCATAATTGATTTACCAACGGGATTTTTTAACAAAGAGAATAAGCTATTTGAATGCGAGTATGCTGATGTAGGCTGTTGTTTCCACAGGCAGCAAAATAGTTTGCCACTGATTAATATGACTTTGAATAATGAACTTCCAAACTTGTGTCAATGTCATGATTATGACCGGCAGCTTTGGGGTATGTGATATTGTATAGATGTATGCCACGTTAAATGAAATACGAGCGCAAAGACGCATCACTAGATACCTCGGACCATGCTTTCCATGAGATGTGACTAGGCGACCTTTGTATTCCCGGATTTGAAATTGCGTCTCCAATGTATTTACTTTTTTACTCAAGGAGAAAACATTAACAATATGGTCTAAAACAATGTTGCGTACAGATACAATATTGCTTTAAATGGTAGTGGTGGGTGTATAGTGTAGGAATCTGATGGCTGGCCCTCATGGCATTGTTGGACAATTTTGTACGACGCCATTAGCCATGTCCCTTTTACCAAATATCAAATATGAAGGTGGAATGGGAGTATAAAAATAAACATATCACATTTGGCATCAAAGTAATGCCAATGATACGGAGATTGCCAAAATCCGATTAAAAATAAGGACAATCATGCACAAACGTTAATTTTAGGACATACACGTTCGTCTGATCTCATCAGATGTCAATCGCGGTTGGAACATGAACATTATTAAATAAGTTAATTTCCGACTGTAATTAAATGTGTTGACATTATATATAGACGCACCATAAAGGGACAAATGATTAAACCTACAACTAAGGCTATTTTTGATTCTAGTGACGCCTTCAAATACTGCATATTGAATTAAAATCTGTATTTATCTCAGGTTTAGTCACATCTAAACCACCCTGGCACCATCCGAATGTTTCTTTAAGTGTGCCAAACATGCGGATTTAATGGCTGGTGGACAACGGAAAATCAATAAAACAAATTCCCATTGTATCGCTCGAGAAATGGGGAACGTCTTAAAGGACAGTAATACGACGGAAACGTGTGATATTGTAGCAAGCGCAGACATCTGTTATGCTGCATCATTACCCTGTGTATCTCTAGAGAAAGTTTGTGCTATTTCAAAATAATTGATCACCGAACATAACGTTAGTAGGTCTTTAGTTCATGCAATCATCATGAACTTACTAAGTTATGTAATGAAAGTACCAAAGGACGCTGCTGAACCGTGCATCCAAAACTTAACGAAACTGTTCTGTAAGTATCTTCAGAAGAGGGTCAACGACGATAATATCTTTCACGTTATACAAGTATCCACAATAGTTGATTCACGGATGACGGGCCTTCTCTTTCTCACCGAAGAGTACCGACGACAAGTCTACAAAGTGGTACGGATCGAATTGGATTCAATGTTTGAACAAGCCTCAACCGGTAGCAACGATAGTGATGGTGTAACAGTTGGACTGATAACCTAGTATTCAAATAAAGAAAAAGCAAAACGGCTTGAACCATTTTTCGTCTAATCATCAGTGAACTGTTATGGTACTAGGCCTAACAATTATCGAGACGGCCAAGCAGTACCTAATGGGCATCTGAATGGGGAAGCGATTGGGTTGGATGGGAATCATCTTACGTGATCAGAGGAATAGGGGAAGAGCATCCACGAGTAGATCAACTGGCAAATGTATACCTCGGAATCGACCTTTCGGGTTTAGCTATGCCCTGCCAATCTCTAGCTAAGCTCCACCCAAACCTCGCGTGTGTTGGGATCGATCGATCTCTGAACACCCTGACTATTAAATTCCAAAAAACCTACACAGCTAAGTTGTTGAATATTTTGAAACAAATTTGACTGGGTGCTGTTGATGTCTAAGGCAACAACAGCGCGCAGTCAAATTAGTTTCAAAAATATTCAACAGCACATTTATTAAACAGCAAAGAAATACAAAGACATACAATTCATACAACATGTCAGACTATTTGAGATTTGATGACGGTCTAAATGGAACCCTTTGTGACGTAATGATTGTGACGTCATCATACACGCGCTGAGCAGTGAGAGGTCAGCTGAGGGATAGATACTCCGGGAAAGTGAATTCCAGCCACAAACGTATCATCAGATCATGCCTCTTCAAAGATTGGACTGATTGTAATGGATAAGTGCAGCAGCCAGTAGCCACAATCGGGGAGCAATCAAACCAGAACATTTCAGGTTTTGATATTTGAACTCATTTGATATCATGTGACCTCTTTTAGTAGTTTGTGTTCTGCCCGTTCTCATGGTTCATCTCGTATGCAACATGTTACTATGAATAAGCAATTTGTGTCTGCCATGGCGCCAATCATAGTTTTCTAAAAAAAACTTGTCTTTTAATACCATTAGCGACGACGGTGTTTAATCTCTACTGCCCAGTCGTCTGAAATATTCGAATAGTTCGAATATTTGTTGTATAATTACACAAATATTCGGACACAGATTTTTATACGAATACCGAGCTCTAATCTTAATGATAGAGGGTCAAACATATTGATCAATAACGGCCCCCACCATCACCAAAGACATGAAAGTCTCAATTTAATTTTAGACGAGATCGTCTAATTTGTAGCCAATAGTATTTGCGTAAGGCTGCCAGACACGCAGATCGTCAGTGAAGAGTTGTTGTTTGCACAACTGTGGATAGAAAATACGATCTTCTAAAAGGTTGTGATAAAACAAGTCATGGAGTAGCAGGTGGGTGCGTGGGGAACTCCATGGAGCCATGTATGACTTGCATAAAGCAGATGCACACCTTCATTATGATTGTTATATAGGATTTAATTGGACAGCAACTATTCTGCTAGAATATGGAACTCAGCGGATATGCTGGAGTATTTGATGTGTGCTGCACTTTCATAAACAATATACATCCTGATTCTACATCTGTGTAAGGCTGCCCGGTATGGCATAATATCGAACTGGTGACGATGTAAATTTTGAAACCGGTTTTAACCGTATATCGGGTTTATGGGGCGGGGTAGGACCAAGGATGAGTATGACTATGTATGTATGAGTACTGTACTCAGCGGCTGTGGAAGTAGAAACATCCTACAGCTGCAATCAGTTCATCTTCGCTTTTTCCCACTGTGTCGTGTCCTCAGGCGAAATTCTTAGCTTCCTCAGGTCCGTTCTTACTTGAGTATAAAGAGTTCTGCTTTCTAGAGGTCACCTGCTTAGTATTTGCTGCCTCCGAGTATGGTGAATTCAAAGGCTCTAAACGATGTGGTCCCTTCTGGCATCCTTAGCACATGGCCAATCCGGACCATCTTTGCTGGGCGACGTTTACAGACAGCGGCATTGTATTACACATCTTGTATAGTGCACCATTGGAAACTATGCTGTCTGGCCAAGGGTGTCCAGTGGTGGTGTGTAGGTGTTTGCGGTGGCAGGCATCAAGTGTGTCTAGAGTTGCCTTTGAAGCTGCCCAGCTGTTATAATTATACAGCATCAAGGATACGGCGGTTGCACTGTATAAACGTAGCCTTTTAATCAAGGGCATCTTGGATCATCGTTTTGTTTAGTTTCATGCTTTGTAGCTAGATATATGTGGATGAACACTGTTTTGGATTCATTCATAAAGAGATTCTCAATTTTTAATTTATTTGTAGCTTTTGGGAGCAGTTCGTAAAGGGATTACTTTTCCTCGTCTATGAAGTTCATCAGACTATTCCATCTCTAGCGGCATACACAGGATTGACAGGGGGTAGGGTTGGTCTTGTGGAACTTTCCCACACGGATTTCAATGCAGCACCAAGGTAAAGAGCACTGGGGATAGACCATCTCCCTGTAGGGAGCGGATTGGTGTCTCAAACTCTACAGACTTCATTGACTTGACCCGTACTCTCAGCTTGGTGTCTGCAAGCAGTAGCCTCACTAGTTGTAGCTCATCTTCATTGCAACTGGCCTGGTGTAGTGCGTCTATGATCTGTGAGTGTTTGTGTCGAAGGCCCATGACATGCCAAGGCCCATTTTGTGGAAATCCCAGTGCATGGACATGACTACCGATACAAGCATGCGGTGAACCCATACAACTTCTGCGCAGCTGCGTCCATGTTTGAATCCACTGTGACATGATCCGGCGAAGTCATCTACCTTGTCTGGGATGCGGCATAGAGCAGCATGGGATAGGATTACCCATATTGCTGGTAAGGAGCGCAATGGGCCGCAGCTTAGCTGGGGGCCGGTTGGCTTCTTCGGCTTGGGTGGTGTGATAAGGATGCGTTGGAGCACAGTGTCGATGGGAAGGTGGTACATAAACACTGAATTAATTATGCGCGGGAGCGGTTTTGGCATATTGTCGCTTGCATATTTGAATAGTTCATTGTTCATATCATCAGTTCCAGATGCACGTCCATTTTTCAGGGCTTTAAGTGCCTTCTCAACTTCTGCTGTTTAGTTGTTGCTCGCAATGACCTGGGGTCTCCTGAGAACGGTGCAAGGGCTCACCATCGTGCTCAGTGAACTGTTCCTTGAACCATTCTCGAATCGCCTCGGCATTGCCCTGGTCAGTCCCGATAAAGAGGCCTTCAGAGGTGTGTACAGTGAGTGGTGGTATGTAGTCAGTAACTCTTAGAGCTCGGGGTGCCCAACACATTTTGTGACAGTAATCCATGGCAGTAAGTTCATCTGCTAGGGAATTTGCTTGTTGAATACCAAGATCGTTTAAGCGTTCATTAATGTGGCGCAGAATGTTATTGCGCACCCGACGTAGTTTGGTGCAGTTTGCACTTTGGGTACTTTGATAGAAGCACACCCGTAACGTTGTCTGCTCTGCTAACAGTTTTACTACTAGGGGGTCGTCAGTATACCTAGTTCAGTTGTTTATAAGAACACCTATGGTGGTGGTAGTTGGTGATTCCATATATTTCAGTATTTTAGTTAGAGCTTCGTTTGGATCGGGGCTTGCTATTTTCTCCCCTAGGGCCTTTTTGTATAACATGTGGGTGCCAGTGTCACTGATGAGCTTGTGTAGGTTGTAGGTGACTCTACCCTCTTGCCTGGTATGGCGTGTATACATTAGGTAGAGATCGTACATCTGAAGGCGTGTAATGGCTGGCCTATGGTCAGAATTGAGGCCTTTCTAGAAAGTGGCTCTAGCATGCAAGCGGGAAACAGACACTAACTATAAACTACATGGCGTGAATATCCGCCATCACAAATTTATACCAGTAATTGTAAAATCGTGAGCTTAACAAATGCCCCAGTTATGAATTACCCGCTTTCTGACTTGTTCATCAATCGCTAGTAGAAAATAACGGACTAATAAATAATATAATGACTGTATATGTTCAAATGGGTCTGCGTTTTAACCCTGCAATCCACAGATTTGGTCAATATATTTATAATTTCCTCAGGGAATTCACCTTTCCAGAGTATTCATCCATCATCTGACCTCGTATGACGTCATAATGGTCCGACACGTTGTATGAATTGCATATCTTTGTAATTCTTTGCTATTTAATAAACATGCCGTTGAATATTTTGAAACTAATTTAACTGGGCGCTGTTGCTGCCTTAGGCAGCAACAGCACCCAATCAAATTAGTTTCAAAATATTCAACAGCTTACCTGTGTATTTTTTTTGGAAATTGATAGTCAGGATGTTCAGAGATCGAGCGATCCCAACTCGAGCGAGGTGTGGGTGGAGCTTAGCCAGAGATGGGCGGAGCTTAGCCAGAGATTGGCGGAGCTTAGCCAGAGATAGGCGGAGCTTAGCCAGAGATGGGCGGAGCTTAGCCAGAGATGGGCGGAGCTTAGCAAGAGATGGGCGGAGCTTAGCCAGAGATGGGCGTAGCTTAGCCATAGATTGGGCGGAGCTTAGCCAGAGATGGGCGGAGCTTAGCCAGAGATGGGCGGAGCTTAGCCAGAGATGGGCGGAGCATAGCTAAAACCGGAAAGGTCCATTTGCAGACAAAGGCAGATTATTTTTGAAAATTTACCCGTGGATTGTATGGGTTCTTTATTGAGCCAGTCATTTCAGTTGTACATGTTCAAAAATAGACTTATTTAGCGCTGCAAATTGACAGTTGTCAAGGCCACTACAGCGGCTGACTTACCAGCAGTATGCATAATTGAAAAAAATGTATCAGTATTGGCTAAAGCGAAAATTTAATTTAACTCAGTTTTTCGGTCTGAGCATGGTTACGGTGGTTTGCAAGGCATCAACATATTGAACTGGTTTACGATGTGAGATCGGTATATCGCGTAGCTCTACATATACGTCTGATTCTAGTCCGTCTGATATTACTGATAAATGTGCGAAAGGCAGTGGTGATAATCGGCCAAAAAGGGCTCAGTAGATCCCCGTTTTATTGCACCATTTCATTCCGTGGCTGTTTCATCGTTCTATACACAAGGGTGTACAAGTATGGTTTGCATCTGAAAAGGTATTGCAAAGAATCCCAAGCTGGTGGATAGGACTGATATTGATACAATCCTTGGACTCCCCAAGAAAATCATTCATATAAGGCAATTTCTTCCACAGTTGCGAATACATACATCTTAGGTAAGATGTTAAAACCAATGACAATTTTAATGAAAGAGATTTCTTTATCATTTCCAGCGTAGTATTGAAAGAATCTACTATAAAGTTGTTCTGCAAATCAAGTGGTTTCATCCAACTTGCTTGACTAACTTAATAGTGGGACCAGAGTGTGCCGCCAATTCCATTGATTGGGACATCAGCACTTTAATGAACAGCAGTTGATTAGAAGAAGTTCTCAATAGAGCATTGCATGGCGTTTGCCACACGGTCAATGGATTTGTCTGACCTACAGCTGTCAAGAGTTTACTAATGATAGTAACAACATTTGTAGAGCATCTTGTTTTATGTGGCGGAACAATAGTAGAGGGCATTGAGAGCAAAATTGAGTAAAGGTCGGAAATCACCAACAAGTGATCTCAGGGACGACTGCCTAATACCATCAGCAATGTTTATTCAAAATGAGATTGACTTCTGCACATGTATGATCTCGAGAATATAATACTGTATTTCTTTGGAGCTGGGCACTGGCATTGTGATGGGTATATCACCTGTCATACCCTTGACTTGACCGCATCACTGCCAGAGTACATGCTTGCTGCATTTTTGAGTGGATGCTTGTCTGCCGTCATCGGAGTGGGGTCTGGAAGTCTGCATTTTAAGCCGGGTTGGGAAGTAGCTCTATAATCACTATGGGATATCGAAAGGGGACTATTTTTTAAAAATGTATCACTAGAATGGCTGGCTCGATTATCGAGCCAGTCATTCCAGTGGTAAATTTTCAAATAATGGTCTCGTGGTTTATAGATCAACATTCCACAAAACAAGTGAATAGGCCGTTGTGTGTTATAAAGCTAAATCGTAAGTAAGTAGCTTCTCGAACGTGGTTTGTTCGATCTCGACGTGTGAAGAGATCTCGTTCCTGCATTAGGCAAATTCGAAACCACCTATGCCCTAGTAGACTAACACCGGTACGACTACATATCTCCCACTGGGATTTCTAGCAAGTCGCTCTAGCATGCAAGCGGGAAACAGACACTAACTAGAAACTACATGGCGTGACTATCCGCCCTCACTAATTTATACCAGTAATTGTAAAATCGTGAGCTTAACATATGCCCCAGTTATGAATTACCCGCTTTCTGACTTGTTCAACAATCGCTAGTTACACCAGATAGGAACATGAATGGGTATGTCAGGCGCATCAGATAAATTGGAGAATCGTAGACAAGGTGGTGAAAGTCGCGGTCAATCACATGGCGGAATGACAGTATAATGGGCATCTGTGTCCCGGGGAATATTTGATGGCAGCGGTGTGGCGCACGGTTGCCTATACATGCTATTACGATAGGAAATCTGGCAGTGCCATTATTTGGTACGTTAAAAGCACCCCAACATTATCCTGTCATTGTGAGAATCGATGACAAACAGGAAAGAGAATGAGGACACTTTCATACTCCGGTTATAAACCGGGTCCAATCCATAAGAAAGACACAGCCGCCCAAATGCAACACGAGATGATGTCTGCATGTTCTATTCCTCACTAGCACAATTTAAAAAGAATACATTGGAACTGTCCATGGTATTCATTAACCCTATCATATCTGGGTACTTTTGTATCCAACCTACGCCCTGCCGCTGCCGCTGGAACTCGTATCATAATTTTCTCGCTGGACATGGAGAAATACAGTTTATCCACCAATATGATGTTCAACGATCTGTCTGACAGAGTAGTGGATGCTGTCAATTCAACAAGGCATATTGGAAAAACTTTTTATTCCCGATAGATCAGTTTCACAAATACCAAACGAGCTATGGCCACAGCGTTGATGGCTGACCAGCCTAAACGCGATTCTATCTTTTCTTAATACGAATACTATAGCTGGGACGGGACAACGGATTGGTTTTCGCACGTTTATTGGTGGGGTGGGCGTCACGGGTGACGATTAGTGGTCACGCCTCATTGGTGACCAATGGTCACCGGGTCAGCCGGGCCGTGGTATGCACGCGCATTCATCCGGGTCTTTGTGACGGGCGCACATTCCCACGCCTAACGCAAGCCCATTGTCCCTAGATTAGTCAGTCTTACTTCAGTCGCCATGTTGTGAATACTAAGCTGTGCAAAATTTCTGTCTGTATTGTGTTAAGTAAATTGCGAAAAAATGTTAAATGTTAAACAATTTTTAACATAGCCTGAAGTAAATTATATACAGTTTCCCTGTTGCTAACAATAGACAGTAGACATGCCTGAAATGTGTAGCAGAAAAACTGCCGCAAGGCAGTGAGATTTTAACTTTGAAAGATGGTGTAATGATCATGAGCTGTTGCATGAGACAACAGTCATTACCAAATAATGGGCTAACATCGTGTAAAAGTGTATGTAAATTAACTCCAAAGTTAAGAAGCGATGCTTTCGGTAGCATCTTACACTTAGGTCAGCGTCTTCTCCTTGAATTCATCGACGAATCACCTACGGGGAAGCAAGAACACGATGGCGCCAGTAGTGAAGGCAGCGTTCCCGGAACGATCGGTAACCAGTCACAAGTGGAAAAGTCCAGTCCGTCACCAGACAGTATTCTAGCAATATTAAACAATGGCTGCCGCTCAGCCGCAACGCCAACAAACACAGCATCTGGAATTCCTAATCTTGCCCAAGATGGCGGATCAACGCCAGGTACGTTAGCCTTGCTAACTCAACAGTTACTGTCCGGTGGTTGCCTCTAAATCAAATCCAGCGCGACGTTTCGTGATGTGAGAGACTTTATATCAACTGTTCCCCTTGGAAGCTCAGATTCCTGGGGAAGCGATGGGGTAGGCATGGGCCCTTATGAGCTCAAAGTAAAAGACACAAAAATCCCGTATCAGAAACTCACCCAAGCGCAATGTGCGTGCAAAATACTTCAGGAGATGATCACTAAGGATAAGTGCTCCATGAAAACTGTATTACAATATGTGGGCTATATTGCTAAAATTGCGATATTCAGTCAAAGGTTTGACTGGATATCAGTCCTGAATTATGACTTCCAATATCGGCAGGAACAAGCTAGCACCAATTTCCAGTAGGGGGGATAACCCATTCTTAATCCAAGCATGGCTGCGTCCCAAAGTGACAGATAGATTCCAGCATCAGCCTCAGCACCGCAACCGTAACACGTCACACAAAGCAGGTGGACAAAAAGCCACCTTTGATCCACGAACCACCAAGGCAATATGTGAGTGTTGTAATGGTCGGAACGGGTATAATCTGCGCGTCTGTAACTACGCGCATGCGTGTTCTCCTTGTTACTCGACACACCATGGCGATTTCCATCACCACTCTAATTCTCATCAGCCACAACCCGCAGCAAAATCCGATTAAATTTCCAAACTGTTTCCAATCCCTTGCGCAACAGTATTCAGATATGGAAATATGAACTCAGCTGTGACAAAGACAAAGACTTTATTTTATCAGGCATAAAATATGGTTTCTCTATAGCAGATAGTAGCGATATCAAACACTCTCTTGTCTGCGTAAGTAATTCAAAATCGTCCATTAATAACAGACCAGATATTGAAAAGCAAACAAACGCCGAAATACTAGAAGGTAATTACACAATAGTAAAAGAACCGTCTACCATCATCAGTTCATTAAATGCCATTCCAAAGCCTGACGGTTCAACGCGCTTAACCCATGACTGCAGCCGTCCTGTTGGTAGTAGTGTGAACTACTACGCGACAAAGGATGAGTGCCAATACCAGTCTATACAAGAAGTTTGGGACATTATACAACCCGGCTGGTATATGGCCAAAATCGATCTTAAATCGGCTTATCGTAGTGACAACATTCACCCGTCCAATTATGACTATACAGGGTTACAATGGCAATTCAAAGATTACAAAAAGGCAACTTTCCTTGTTGATAACAAACTTCCATTCGGGGCTCGTAAAATCCCTAGTATCTTTAACCGTATTACCCAGGCAGTCACGCGAATGATGCACCGCCGTGGCTACAAATGTGTTACTTATTTAGACGATTTTCTGGTCATGGCGGCAACTTTCGCTGAGTGCCTGGGGGCTTACAATATTCTTATCAGACTGTTGCGTTCGCTTGGGTTTGCTATTAATTGGCAGAAAGTAATAGACCCCTGTCAACAATTGCGATTTTTAGGAATTAGTGTTAATACTGCCATAGGAACTTTATGTCTCGATCCACATAAGCTATGTGAACTCATTGCATTTTAGAAAAATTTCAATTACGCGTTCGAGCTTCTGGAAAACAGTTGGAACAATTAGCTGGAAAACTGTCATGGGCCTCCCACGTGATCAACTGGGGTAGGCTCCACACCAGATCTGTCCTGGGACCAGTTTCACAAAGGTGCGTAAGTTACACCCCCCGTCTAACTTAGACGCTATATTTAAGTCCCGCGCCTACGTCAGTTTCACGAAAGACGTCATAAATAAACGCGCAAATAATAAAACGCGTAACTTAGACACGGAGCTCTCTAGTACGCTAAAGGCGAGAATCGTTGTCGCTTATGACATAATGGGAAAACACAGCTGATTTGCCATGTGGCAGCTGTCAGTTTTTAATTCTTGTGCAGGGTCAATCAGGGCAAATAATTTTTATGGTGAACCAGCGGTATAGAAAACCAGCCATGTAGAAGGCATTCTTACGACAGCGAGACGACCCCTCGTCCACACCCGCAATACACTTATTAAGCGTTACCAAATTCTTAACACAAGTATTTAGGACTGAAAGGTAATTATGCGTATGTATGTGCAAAATAAGAAAGAAAACACGAAATGATGCAAAAAAATGGCCTATTTCGCGGAAACGCAGAAAAACCTGTCCATAGCCAAACTAACGCGTCTTGGAAGCACACACACTTTTGGGACCAATTGGTCCATACGAATTAAAAGTCTTGGAAAGTCACGATCATATGTCATGCACCAGCCTAAAAAACAGCAGATGAGCTGCATTAAGCGACCACCTACCTCAGTGACCATATTTTGATGGTCCATACAGTGACCGTTATAGACAGCTTTGGTTGTATATCTTTACAAGTTTTCTTTGAGTGAAATAACCTCATACTCAAAGAAGAGCAGGATTGAGCCTGAGATCAACTGTGTCTGATGATATATTTCACCTTTGCGCAAATACGGCAGCAGTAATGTACATGTCATTGGTTGAAGCTGTTAATCTCTCATTTTCCCATTACAGGGTTCATACATCTGCAGAATGAAATTCCATACTTGTTCTATACCTTTTCCAGACCTAATTAATCAACTTCTAGTCCCATTTTATGTCTCCAATCAGTTATGGAATTAGTAGCTAAGATCATCAATATTTAGATTATATTTATATTACTTTGCAAATGAGAATCACATCAGACCATATTTTTATTTCCCATACATTTTCCAAACCTGTAGGAGAAAATATTAAATTTTCCATACTTTTCAAGGCCCTGAATACATTGATTTCTTACAATTCCACACTTTTCCAGACTTTCTGTGTACTTGTGTATATGAACCATGCCATTAAAGGGTTAACCATTCACTTGAGATATATGTTAATTACAAGGCAGCCATACTGGAAAAAAATTTAGAATTGCCTTAAAATGAGTTGATGGGAAGGAATGCAACAACATCTTCCATGCTAACATTTTCAAATTAAAGACTTAATTTTTTCAGATCTGTATGATTAAATTGCTTTGCTTAAAGTCACATTTCCAAGCCTTTACTAGTGTGTACACAGGTCTGGCAGTTTCTTTGTCTTGTCTGTCAAAAATTGTAGCATGTTTCAAGATGGAACCTAGCAACTTTCATCATTTTGAAGTTTTCGGATCTTCGTATTTCTAACTACTTTATTCTTACTAATACTCGGAGAAGATTTATGACGGTAGATTGCTGCGACAATCTATCTTCTCCAAGTGCTATTAAGATGATTGCTAGCTCGCCTCTTCTGATATTGGTGAAGATATTTATATAGCAATCTGGGCCTATCTGACTTATCAAAAAGATGCTCAGGTACGGCACGGTGTTGCTCCGTGCTTCTGGAGTATTCTTCAAACACAACTTAACTCTCTACTTGTATAAATATTGGATTATTTATTCGCTACCCTAATACCGATATAACAAGTAACGACTTTTACTGTCGTAACGAATTATGATAACTTTTAAGCAATGTAAGTATGATATGATTCAATTCAAACAATCTATCTTCTACTACAAATCTATCCTACTCTAACACTAACTCGACTGATTACTCCCAACGGTTGCTGGTATGCTATCAGACTAGCTACTACAATTCACAGTTACTCCAATATATTCACTGTAAATTTCGATAACGAAGCCACGACTGCTCCGGACCAACGGATGATAAAGATTTAAAAGCACGTGCCTCATATATACAATCCACAGTTTCCTACCTCTATTCCTTTGGTTTCTCTGCCACAGAGTTTGACTCGATGCTCTTTGATTATGACGTCATCTCGACTAATCAAACTCTGGGCATCTCTTCTATGGAGATACCATCGAACAGGGTCAAAGCGGTGTTAGCCGGTTCTGATTTGGTGCGATCTGTCAGCTAACCAAAAACATTATGGTATCTGTTGTTGTAGCATGCCGTTCTATGATTGCCATATAGTTGATATACAAATTTCGATTGTGTTATGAATTCCTACAGGACGCTACAACGCCTCTGTCCTGTCCCTTGCCTATCTTGGATAAGCCTGTAGGAAGCGAACGTTAATAAGCACATGAGCTGTATGATCTCATTGCCAGCTGGTGTTGGTGTACTTGCTTAAGGGAGTCGGAATGCCGACCGTCAACAACTAATGTCAGCCTGTCACCTATATTCCCATCGATTCCTATCGATTCTTTTCACTCGATTATTTACTAAACTACTGGCTGAAACGACTGCTGAACATTATAAAAGTGCGTGCCGATCCCACAGCAACAACTTTTCCTCTTCAACTATTGACAGAGACCACAAACTCAGAACCGTCGGTCCTATTTCATTCCTAGCTAATACTCAACTCTAGTTTCGATGGGGTTTCGCATCGTTTTCCACGAAACTGTTTAACTGTTTATCAGCAGCACTGGCCGATGTCAACCAGTGCAGCGTCCTACTGCTAATCTAACTTGCTACTACTTTCACTCAGTTCATTAGCTCACCTGGTATCTTCAAATATAAATTTCGCTGATTTCACTGAGGTCTTACTCGTAAATATAAGACATCTAGCGGGGTCATGACTCCCACAAGACAATCCGATATCTACAATTTGTTCCTTTTGACAATATCTATTTTGCCTATGACAACTGCCCTGCATTCAAAATCAAATATGGCTACCAGATTTAAACAATTTAGATTCAGAGAGTGTATATGTTGCCACCACCTTATTCGACCACAACTCCATAGGGTAAATGATTTTTGTTTTCTTGTTTTAAATCTTTAGCACCCAAGCCAGCTAAATACACATTTGCAGGCTAAGAGGATTATTTTTTTTAATTACCACTGGAATGGCTGGCGCAATAACCTAACCAGTCGTTCCGATGTTATATTTTCAAAAACAAGCTCTTGGTGTTACATTTTCAAAAGTAATCGCTTGGTCTGCAAATGAACATTTTCATTGAAAACATGGATTATTTTTAAATCGTGGGTTATAGGGTTAACAGCATTATTCATTAAACCATAATTGTGAAAGTGTTCAGGAGGTGGCACCTATTTTTGAAATTTTACCACTTTAGGACTTTGCTCCTTAAATGAGCCAGTCATCCCAGTGGTAAATTTACAAAAAATAGTCTTCTCTAATTAGTGCATCGCTGTAGTGTACCGGTATTCGAAAATTAGTTTACCAGAAAAAGAAAATTAACTTGTACTATTTATGACAAACGACACAATTTAGGCAAACAAATTAAACATGGCTAACTGGCTGATTATTTTGAAAACGATTTGGCAGTAAAGAAGGACGCAACAACGCACTCAATCAATTTTCAAAATAATCACAGAGGGCTCGATTCACTATTCTGACAGTCACTCTCACTCTGTACGCCTAGTGTGGTCGTAATAGACAGGTGTTATAGATTAATTTAAATCGTGGATCTGAAGCGTCATTTTTAGAGTACGATGGCACGATTATTTCAACCAACAAACTATTTCCTGTAGCTTTAGATCGAAGCTGTAACTTTGACACGCTTGAAGCCAGGCGGAGCAGCACGAGTTCTGTCAGAACAGCGATAGGGATATTCGAAAACTGGTGACTCATTTTGATAGCTTAAATTATATAGTAAAGTAAAACCTTTCAGTGATCAGGTCTGTGTCGATAGCACTGCATTCTGAAGAATATGCGAAGTGCACAAACGAGATAGATATGAATAAACAGATCTAATTTTAAAATGTCTTCCCGACCTAAATGATGACCTAATTAGCCTCTCACGAATAGTCGCCGTATACGCTGGAAAACGAGGTTCTGAACGTGATGTTTTGAGTTAGACGTGGGTCTCCGCATGCGTAAGGTACGACCATAATTGTGCCCCCGCGTAAGTTACGCGCTTTTCGTGAAACCCGATGTACGCTCCCTACCGTACTTTCGCCATATTTACGTCCAATATCGTACTTACGCACCTTTGTGAAACTGTCCCCTGGTGGTTATATCATTTAACGCATATGTCTAATCGACACCTTATTTGGGATGGACGCCCTGAAATCGTGGTGGTCACCGATACTTGCCCTATTGCTGGCGGAGCTTTCTGCCAATCTGATTAGACTAACCGTACCTGGAATTTGGACCACCCAAAATTTCATGACGAACATATCAACATTAAGGAACTCTCAATGGCGCTTTAATCAGCTAAACGGTGTGGCCACTCGTGGGCTGGCCATATTGTGTCTGCTTGTACCGATAACATGGCTACTTCGTGTATTGTCAACAAATGGTCTACGTCGTGTCCTGCTGCTCTAAATATATTAGATGAACTTAGCGTATTATCTTTGCGTTTTGACTTTACAATTTAGCGAAAATCCATCCCTGGTGATCAGAACCTTGTTGCAGATGCTATCTCCCGCTTCCACCTCCCAGGATACATGGAACGTTTTATAACTGCTTTACATGCAGCAGACATTGTAATGCCGTAGCATACAATTTGTTAAACCACATGGCGGGTAGCAGCGTCTGTTTTCTCTCTTCACAGATCCGACAATGGCACAAATTATTCAACAGTTGGACATAGATGTGGCAGGTTCTTAAATGCCGCATCTGCTGAATCCACGCGCAAAGCACACAAATCACAACAGCTTACGTACTAAAAATTGTGTAATCTCATTGGCTGTTCTCCAGTACCATTAGTACCAGTAAACCTTTTACGCTATATAGCATATTTGGCCCCGTCAAAATCATTCAAGTCAATTCAACAATATCTCAACCTAGTGTGTATTGTGCATTTAGACCACGAAACAGCTAATCCATTAAAAGACAATTGGAGATCACAGTCCCTCCTCAAAGGCGTGAAGCGTCTTAAAGTCAATAGGTCAAATCAAAAACTACCCTTCATGCTTAGTCATTTGGCCGCTATTCTCCGTGTGCTAGACTTGAAATCTTTAGAAGACAGTCAATTCTGGGCTGCTGTAACAACAGCTTTCTTCGGTTTATTATGAGTAATGAATTTTACCACCGCATCTAACTCGAGGTGTCAGGAGAATAATTGTATCAAACACCAAGATATATCATTTCTGTACAATGGAATTGAAATTGCCGTCAAAGCATCCAAAACCAACCAGTTTGCACAACGGACCCATATCTCCGTGTTACCTTTGCTAAAAGACCACCCTCTCTGTCCAGTCAGAGCTCTCTTGCATTTTCTCAGGTCAGCATGTCCATTAGATGGTCACCTGCCAGTGGTTTGTGTCCCCAGCCAGGGTTCCATACAATCCTTGTCTCAGTCCCAGTTCCGGGCTAAGTGTAAACGGGGTACTACAGCTATTGGTCTTAAAGACGAATGCAATACCCATAGGCTGCGTCGTGGTGGCGTTACTTGGCTTATCTGTGCGGGGGGTCTCTCTCCCGGTAGTCAAACCTCTTGGGGACTGGCAGAGTGACTGCGTTTTTCAATACATATGCCCTAACCCCAATACTAGTCTAAATTTACTACAGTCAATATTTTAGTACTACCACCCTACTATGGGTTGGCCCTTTACCTCGTCCTTGAGACTCGTAAAATATAGTATTAGCTGCTGCTCTGCCGATTATTGTCCAAAATGCTGTGTCCACTTTAATTGCACATATTGCTTGCCAACTGCTCATATTATGACTATCACGTGATATGCTTTTATAGAATTGTTATTAATAAAGCTTATGAAGCCAAACTGTTGTTCGGGTTTATACATGACTAGTTCAGGTAGTCGGTTTAAATCGGGACATCGGACTGGTTTTCACGCGCTTTTTGGTGGGATGGGCGTCAAGGGTGACGATTAGTGTTCAGGCCTAGTTGGTGACCATTGGACACCGGTTCAGCCGAGTTGTGTTATCCGGGTCTTTGTGATGCGTGCACATTCCCGCAACTAACGCAAGACCATTACCCCTAAATTAGTCAGTTTTACTCCAGTCGCCATGTTGTGAATACTAAGCCGTGCACAATTTCACGTCCTCCACTCTTAGACCTTTCCCTCGTCCTTGAGACTCGTAAAATATAGTATTAGCTGCTGCTCTGCTGATTATTGCCCAAAATGCTGTATCCACTTTAATTGTGCATATTGTTTGCCAACTGCTCATATTGTGACTATCACGTGGTATGCTTTGCTTTGCTTACGGTCAGGTTACGTCAGTATAACTGCTTATCCGTCTCTTATAATGGTACCCTATGATGCTATGCTTGAGCGTTCTATGCTGCGATGCTTAGGCGTGTTATTTAATTAGTTATAATAAGATTATTAATAATGTATACTTGTATAGTAGATATAGAATTGTTATAAATAAATCTTATGAAGCCAATCTGTTGTTCGGTTTTAGCGATACCCTCGGTTTATTGAATTAAAAGGTAACACAATTTCCAAAACATACAAAGCCGAATCGAGGGTACGTGTAGGTGAAGCAAAGTTGTGTTCTACGTGCGCGATTCTCAGTATGTATACCTGTTCGAGGTAACCAACAGGCCATGGCTTCACCTGGCCAAAACCAGATATCACGGACAGCCCAATACGAACAACATGCGTAAGTCTGTTATTCGTCAAAACCATGCACGATGTCCAAAGTTGGACATATGGCCATGAGCTTAGTTCAAACTAAGCCCATCTGTCTTACCTGTGACTCGCATAGCCGCATGGAAACTTACTTCGATATTGTCTGTAAGATCCCGTTTGTAGCTATGGAAGACACTTGATGGAAAAGTACCCGCTACATAGAACGTGGCCACCAGCATGAATTATAAATAGTTTTGTCGCAGCATCTATGCATTGCTCACGATGTTGCAAGCATTTACATATATCTGTGGACAAACATAATCAAGAGAATGTGCATTTTCTTATAACATACATTTCATGAGTACAATTATAGTTATTGAATTTCATCGACATTCATTTTAGCTTTCTTTCAGTGTTTCATTAACATGAATTATTATGTGTAATGATTGGAGATTTTAAATTGCTGACTTCATTCACTTCTGTATTCCATTAATCCCGTGACAAATGTACCATATTATAACCAAAAACAATGCATTCCACCATCGTGCATCATGATGACCTAAGCATAATGACAATGGTATAATATATTAGTATAGTCAGATAATTATTCGGTCAGTAGCGCCATACAGACGAACGCGTAGCGATCCGTTTTAGCGCCGCCAGGAGTGTGTGTGTGCCATTCAGCGTGGCCAGCGCCATTATCACTGGCCCTGCCTACAAGACCGCATCTGTCGGTCCAGTAAAAGAATCACCGCTAGTGTCATGACAGCTAACTTTTCACCACCAGCTCAATGACCATCGCGTCACCAACCACCGCCACGACGATGGCTATTCTTACAAACACCGTCACAGCCATCGCATCTATGGAATGACCTTTGCATGGTACTCCTGCAGTTACCATCATAATGGGTCAGGAAGAACATAGAGTCAGTCTGGTGTCACTATTGCCATTCATCTGGAATTATCTTCACGGTGATCGCCAACACATTAATTGGTACCAGCGTAATTGAGGAATTTAGTTTTAGCTATGCCCCGCCCATCTTTAACTAAGCTCCATCCACACTCTTTCGTGTTGGAGTCGATCGATCCCTGAACTGCCTGGCTATCATTTTCCAGAAAACTATGCAAATAGGTTGTTGAATATTTTGAAAATAATTTGACTAGGTGCTAGGCGCCCCACCCATTTCTAGCCATCTCCATCCACGTTTAAAGTGCATTGGACTCGATTTGAGAAATTAACCTCTGAATTCTCATAATCTACCTTTCAATCTAACTATACATATACACGTTTGAAAGTAATTTGACGGTGGGCTCTCGCTATGACAGCAACAGCCCGATGTCAAATTAATTACCACATTATATTCACGAGATTGTTTACTAAATTGTAAATTTATCAAAGACAAAGTTTAAACAACTGGTGATGGAATTTTCGATTTTCGTAACGCAGTGCCAGTGCCAGACGATCTAACATGTATGATGTTTCATCTATGATAATACAGTTGCATGTTATACATGTGCATTATACACGATCATACCGCATCAGACATTTGTTGGATGAATTTGACAAAAGCATGTGATTTAAATAACAGTATATGATTGGCTGCTTCATCCAACACATTTTACGCTGTCGGGAGAAAGTTGAGCATTGTCCGACTGTATTGCGTGTATGATTTGACTTGTCGAAAGTTATGATGCATGATCACACATTGCCCGATTTGTCGAATCATGCATGGTGTAATCAAGTATGGTGCGTCAAGAAACATATTACAGAAGTACGCATGACGTCATATGCATGAGTGACGGATCAGATTTCTTTATTATGACAACCAT
This sequence comes from Chaetoderma sp. LZ-2023a, assembly GCA_034401795.1. Taxonomy (NCBI): domain Eukaryota; kingdom Metazoa; phylum Mollusca; class Caudofoveata; order Chaetodermatida; family Chaetodermatidae; genus Chaetoderma; species Chaetoderma sp. LZ-2023a. The sequence continues at coordinate 130,728,778 of CM067360.1, forward strand.
TGCCTAGCAGCAACCATACGTTGATCGATATAAGTCGAATAGTTTTGCTCGGAGCAGTTCTTTCCAACGCATAGCGAGTTGCTAATTCATTCACATACACATGAAACTAGACATATACAATTGAGACAGTAACGTGTATAATATAATTACTAAACATTGAACGATTTGGATTTGGCCAAAATGTTATACAAATTGGCAATTCTAAAGAAAATACAATCCATCAGGAAAGGCTGACGTCAGAATTGAAATAGGGCATGGATGGCGTATCTAAGCCCGTTGGGATCACTTAAACTCCGCCAATTTGTATGAATTGTATGTCTTTATTTCTTACTGTTTAATACGCATTCGCTTAATATTGTGAAACGATGTGACTGGGCGGTGTTAAACAGCTTAGCTGCATAGTGTCGCTCCGGCATCGCTCTGCTCCGCCAAATCCTCCTCGTATTCCGGCTCGCACCCATGGTACTCGCCGGCCCGACGATGCTGGCTAGCTGGCCTCTGGAATGGAGATTGGAGACTGGATACTGCGGCCCGCTCGTGACCACAAAGACCGACTTCTGGAGTGGGTGGAATGTTCACGTTCCAGTGGGGCCTGGCAACCATTGCGCATACAGTGAACACCACAGTGTCAGCGCGACTATCTATGTAGCCAGTGTGCCTCTGCATTAACTTCCTTAATTTGCAGTATATAATATGTATGTATGTATACACCTGTGCAAAAGTTAAGCACCAGCAAAAACAATAGAACGTAGAAACATGATGGTACAACTAGGCTGCCATACTTTTTGTCCCCGCGTTAGCTGACATAATTCCTAGTACGAAATGCACATGCATGCATGACTTCACGCCGCTTGATGTCCGTGCGTGGCGGGAAAAGCACACGTGTTCAGTTATGTAAAAGTCCAGTTTGAGGTGTAGAACATTACATACAGATTTAGGCGACAAGATTAGGAATTTTGTGTTCATGACCGTGGTTTATTTGTACAGAGAGAATTAGCTCTTGATTGTGAACCGCTATGGCAAGACGAAGGTTAAGTGATCATGTGAAATGGCAAATCATAGGCATGCATACCACTGGTATGTCATGCAGAGAGATTGGCAGACAGCTGAACATTAACCATACTGTAATCAGTCGTTTGATTGCAAAACATGGGCAAACTAACGAGGTGAAGGACAGGCCTAGATCTGGAAGACCGAAGAAGACTACTGCCCGTGATGATCGAGCCCTAGTACGCCTTGTTAGGAGATCTCCATTCACCAACAGCAGAGTGCTCAGCCAGCAATGGGAAACGCGCAATAGAGTGTCAATGTCTACCGTCAAAAGGAGACTGTATGCTGCTGGCATGAAAGCTACGAGACCTGTCAGACGTCCTCTCCTCACTGCACACCACAAAGAGGAGCGTCTGAGGTGGTGCAACGAAAGAAGACACTGGAACATGAGATCCTGGAGACGGGTACACTGGTCCGATGAAAGTCGGTTCCTGCTTCATGCCACAGATGGTCGAACTCGTGTATGGAGGTCCAGACGCACGGCGTACGACCAACGTAACATCATGGAAGAAGTTCCATTTGGTGGAGGTTCCGTTATGATATGGGGGTGCATCTCATTTGATTGTAAGCTGGATCTGTTGACTGTACCTGGAACACTAAATGGACAAAGATATCAAGATTCCATACTGGATAGAGTTGTGGTCCCTCATTGTGTAAATCATGCACATGGAACCCACCCTATATTCATGGATGACAACGCCCGACCACATCGTGCTAGAGCTGTGCTTGAATACCTCCGCCAGAATGCCATCGAAACCCTACCATGGCCAGCAAGGAGCCCTGACATGAACCCTATTGAGCATATCTGGGACATTCTGGGAAACATGGTGAGAAGGAGGGATCCTCCTGTGCAGAACCTACAGGAATTAACAGACGCACTCCATCTTGAATGGCAACGAATACCACAATGGCGTATCAGTCGGATGGTGACCAGCATGAGACGTCGTGTCCAGGCCGTCATCCAGGCACAAGGTGGATATACCCGGTATTAATAATGACAGTCTCAAACTCGTGCACAGATGTTAAACTTCGTTTTCAGACACCATTAATGACAATCTATCCACGTGTGTCAACTGTAGGGCAATAGTTGTCAGTTGTGTCAACGTAACCATATTCAGGCCTCGTTTTCAAGTTCAAACAAAAACATACAGTGTTTCCCCACCATCATAATCAGCATTCCTCTAGTTGCATTATTACCTCTTGCACTAAGATGGATGGGTACATACATGTTTATGCTATTGCTTTCTTCATAGCACATGAATATACCCTCGCATGTGCGTAAAAATAGGGTGGTGCTTAACTTTTGCACAGGTGTATATATAAGCTCAGCGAGTCGAAGCTGGCTTCTCAGTTAGAAAAGATACACTGGCTTAAAATGGTACCCGTTTCCTGCGATTATATAATAAAGTGACGTGTTTTCGCTGTCTGTGTTGTATCTCGCTAAAGATACGTAACCTATCCGTATTTGTATGGTGGCTACCCCTGTAAAGGAGGAGTCCTAGCGTTGCTAACTAGCTTAATACAAACTAATGCCTCAGGCAGGCCAGTAAAGTGGTTTTGCGAGAGGATAGTGCTTCATGCGGGCCTCCATCACAGGAAAATGGCCAACATATTATTTAATATTTAGGGATGCATACTGATGTACGTGGAGGTGGAGCGCCGGCTTTAACAGAACCTGGCACAATCGTCACTTATGCTAGTCGCTGGTTTGGTCGGCGCCACATTATTTTGGTGGCCATTTTTGAGGACCTAGGCTAACCTTTAGTTATAGAGTCCAAACACATATGGTGTATGCCTCAAACAGCTTAGGCCTACTGAACTTTAATGACGGGTTGCTTTCCTAACGGTTGAGCCCTAGCAGCCATCTAGGCACGTACCCATTGAACCACTTCCCCAGGCCGATGGTATGTACATGCTGCCTGGGCCACGAGTCCGAAGTCGATGGGTGACTTCTAACCACGTGTCACCACAACCACAAATAACAAGACAATGGCAGGATAACACACAAAAGCATTGCATACATAGCGTATCTATTTACGACGGAGGCTGGCGAAGCGGGTGGCAGACAGTGGTAACCTTCCAGGACGGCGTGGAGAGCCGATTGGCTTCTCCAAGTCACCATTGAGTTAGTCTGCGAACCGCGTTTTCAGCTGATGCCAATCGTGTCGAGAACGAACCATATAATATTCGTTCCCTCGTATCTAACGTGTACCTGTGTTAGGGTTATGTAACTGCCCTGAGGTTCTCTGCTAGGCCATCCCTACTATAATTAAGATTTGCGCAGTGAATCCTACATTGGCTTATATAATTCCTAAGGTACCGGCGAGGGTACAGGGTGGTGTGTGAGACGTCGACTTTTCGATTCTAACCATCGAGAAACTGCTGCGATTTCTCGGGTCCGCTCTAACCAAACAAGCGGAGGGGACTACCAAACAATGAGTTCGCCAGAGGGCCAGCGAGTCATAGAAAGAGGCAGCTGCTCTGCTAATTTAGAAGGCCGTCAGTTAGTGGCCAATTATGGAAACTGGCTTGCTTTGTTGACATCAGCATATCCGGGAAAGAGGCTTTACAATAAACAGTACTCCTTCGTTCGAGAAGATGTCCCTAACTACTTTATCCTACCAAAATATCTGAACTAATACTAGTACGGTTTAGTCGCTTTATCTCGAGTGTATTGGCGCAGGCACGAGGCGGCTCTAGTGAGAAAGCACCGCTGCAGTTAGAAAAGTAAGTAGTGCGGTTAGTGAAGCTGTATTAGTATAAGTAAGTTTAAGTGGTGCACGGTTTAATATATATATATATATATATATATATATATATATATATATATATATATATATATATATATATATATATATATATATATATATATATATATATATATATATATATATATATATATAATAACTATATTACAATAAAAAAAGGAAATAACTACATTACAATAAAAATGATGAGCGCTTATTCGTCATCAGCGCAAAGTTATTTACGTCACAGCTGTTACTTGGCACCAGTTAGTCATAAGCGCATGTTGGCTAGTAGGTTGTTGGCGCCTGTTAGTCTTCAGGAAGCAGCGCTGCATTCGAAGTAGTCGGCGCTTCATGGTCATTGGCACAAAATAATAGCACACCAGTTATCAGTCTAATTTGCTGCAGTGGTTGATGCACACAAGTCTGGGTGTGGCGCAACAGTTGCCTCGATTGGCGAGGAGGCTAAGTTTATAGTGGCTATGGCGCAAGACAATCAGTGCCGCTTAGCTCAGAAGTGACGCCCAAAGCCATGTTCGCAGTTAGAACAGAGGTCAACATATTATAAAGGCGCTGGATACATGCATGATTCTATTTACCACCTTTCGGTGTCGTACGGCAGGTTTAGCGAGATATCAGTACAGGCCAATCGTTTCATATATCGTTTCTGATGTTATAAAAGCTAATGGAGTTGGCGTCACCAACAGGTCACGGCGATTTAGTTGGCAGAGGTGACATGATTTTTAGTTGTTATATAAGGGGTAAAAAACGTGTATTGACAGCATTTGTCGGGGACTCCTTTCCAGCCCGGCCTCAGTGGCTGACACGGCGTATGCTGATGCAGATTGCTTATAGCGAGCTATTTGACGTCCCGACCCGACTGTCCCGACACAACTGAGGAATGAAAGAAGTTATTGGTTCGATTGGAGTCTATCGAGTCCCTGATTTCAGGTCATATTTACGCTATTCTAGACTGATTTTAGTTCAGTCTATTATCGGTAACGTCCCGAGCTTTTACACCGGTACCCATTTATACTCCTGGGTGAAAAAAGGCAGCGAGGAGCTAAGGAGATTGCCTATGTGTCCAGCGATCCTCAGCTGGTGCACAGAGATGCGCTCCCGGGGTCGCCAGTTTCACAGCTCTGATCGTTACTGCCTGAGCTACCGCCTCCCGAGAAATGCAACCAGTGCAACTCCTTATATAGTGTATGGTGACCATTCAGCAGTCACCATAACAGAGCTCAACCAATCATCGCACACCAAGAGGAGGTGATAGCATGGGAGTCGCACGTGCTTATGATGTCACATGGCCTGCACCCTACCAACACATGCGCGATGACGATCTTAACTAACCTAGAAGCATTAAATGACCACTTGTTATTTTGCTGATATCTCTGCCATTCCTGGACCGATTTCAGTTAAGTAAATGGATTCGTTATTCTCAACCAAATCTGGTAATGATTCATACCAAGATTGATGAATATGACCTAGTAGTAAGGATCCCCATAATAAGGTAATTATATACATAAGAATGCTATTCCGCATACTCACAGTGTGCCGTGGATCGGCTATCTCTTATTGCCGCGCATGCGCGATAGGCGCTCTTCTCATTATACGCTCTCCTGTAGCGGCTACACCCGCTGGCCTATAGAACCAACGGGGGTGAGGCAGAAGCGTCTCAGATATGGTCGTTTCGTACAGACAGACAGACGGACGGACGGGCGGGCGGACGGACGGACGGACAGCCAGCTAGCCAGCCAGACAGACAGACAGACAGACAGACATACATACAGACAGACAGGCAGGCAGGCAGGCAGACAGGCAGGCAGGCAGGCAGAAAATAGGCCACCCTACCAACAGACCCACGTGTACTAAAACTATATTGCGGGTGTGAGCCCTGTGTCAGATCTTTATCAATGTATACACTTTTGTCGATGTGACATTTTCTTGGTAATTTAAACCTTCCTGATGAGATTAGTGATTTATTACATTGGATTGGCATGGAAGTTTATCTGGCTACAATGATTGATAGTTTTTTTGGCGGCTGTCTCGGCTAGCGTATTGTCTGTTACGTGTGTATGGCTTACAATCGAATTTCCGTAGATTGTATCGCCATCTCTTGCTGGCTGTGTCTTCTTCATCTGTGATTCTATTATCCACTTGTTTGCTCTTTGAAACAATTGATTGAAATATAGCATGGTGAGTGTTGACCTCTACTATCACTGCCACCAACACTAGTATTGCCACTGTCACGGCCACCACCCCTGGCACTGCCATTACCACCACCACTCTTACTGCCACTAGCAGTGCACTATGCCTGCCACTGCATACCAGTAGCACTAGCAGAAACACTAGCACTAGTACTAACACTAGCATTACCAATATCATTGCCATTACAGCTAACATTACCACTAACATTTTTGTTAACGACATTACCACTACCACTACCTCTAACAGTGTTACTGCTACTACCATTAACACGTCCACTATTACCATGGCCGCCATTAGGAACATCCACATTTCTGTAATCCCCTACTTCTGACGTGTGCGTGTATCCCGCGATAGGCTTCATCAATGCCATTTTCAATACGAATCATGTTTTATCCTGGCAGATGTCAATATCCTCCTTCAGTGGCACAGGCTGTCATTCTGCCGCGACACAATGTCTAACACGTTTGTCCATGCCATCAAAATAATACCCCATCTCTAACGCAAGTAACCAAATATCTCTTTTATACGATTGAACACAGCTCACCAAACTCCAAACATACCCTCACGCAAAGCAGCGGGGCGCCGCTGTTCTGAGGAATATCTCCTGCTATTTAATGGCCAATCTAAAATATAGGAATTAATATCTTTGTCGCTGTTTTATCGAGATTATATCGTTACAATATTGCGGGAATATCACGGGTTCTTGGTCTTGTTCCAGTCGGTATTCGAAAACATGTGTATGTTACTTTGGATGTTTATGCGCAAGTATCGTGCTGAATCATTACTGGATAAAACTAACGTCGCGCTGTTGTAATTTGTGAACAGTGTTGCTGAAAAGTGCCCCTGTCGATCACTATGTAACAGCTGTGAAAAAACCCAGTTAGCTCAATAGTCCTTGCTTCCAGTTCAGTAGCACCATGGCGGGGCCATTACAAGTTGTTTATCAAGCATATCTTTGCGAAATCGCATGCAAGTTATCCAGCATTAACCTTAAGCTGGGTGTATTAAAATTACAAAAAGACACAAAACATTCTAAACCAATGACTCTTTCCAGTTTTAACGATCCCCCGTCCATACTTAGCTAAGCTATACCCATGCCTCGCCGTGTAGGGATCGATATATCCATGAACTGCCTGACTATCGATTTCCAGAAAACTATACAGGTAAGATGTTGAATATTTTGAAAATAATGTGAAGTGTGTGCGAGTCAAATTAGTGTCAAAATATTCAACTGTGTCTTTATTAAGAGGTAAAGACGCAGATTTCGTAAAGCAACACTTAGTCCGTTCATGACCAACTTATCTACTTCATTTATACAGTCTTAGATTATGACGGCATACTACGCGTCGCGTAGCTGAGTATGATGTCATGCGGATGATGGATAAACGGGAAAGTTCCATTCCTATGAATGTGTTAGCATAGTCGGTGCCACGCCGCCTAGCGATAATTAATATATTATTGTCACAGCGTAAAGCAGACCAAAGCTAAAGTTTAATATCATTGAAAATAATTCCGTAAGACACCGGTCAAGTAAGAAGAATGAACAGTAATTATTATTATTATTATTATTATTATTATTATTATTATTATTATTATTATTATTATTATTATAAAGAGAACATTGCATGAGGAGCCGATCCTCGATACCAAAATATTCGAATTCCTGTAGTTTTCCATCAATATTGTGTTGGTATTTTGAAGCAGACTTTGCTGGAATCTGCCGCCGACTGCGACAGTAACGTGCCCATGTCTGGCCTGTTAAATTACCATCATACTATTCAGCCGGATGCATGGATGTCTTGCTTGGGAGTGATACGATGGCCGTTGTCACACTGGAGAGTTAACCCGGACTACCGCCATACCGGTGGCACGCACGCACGTGTATCTGAGAGAAAATAGTATACACGTTTCGTCTCTTTCAAAAACAGGGACAACATAGAGAAACTCGTTGTACAGCGGGTGAATTATTATGTTCAATACGTTCATAATACCTGTTGCTCCCAAAATTAAATTAGGCTCAGAACAGCATTTATATTTGCTTCTTTGTCCCGAAATTGCGATACAGTGCGACTTTAGGTGTAAGAAGGTTAGGATGCCATTCTTATTCTGAAATCTAATGCCAACTGGTCACGTTTCATAGGCAAATTTTCAAATGAAATTTTGCATTAGTTTTAATCAATCGTAGACAGATTCATGGCGCATAGCATATACGCGGACAATGCAAACTTTCACGCCAGATATTTTTGTTATCCAGACCGGATTTTTCTGGCATTTGCCTATCGTGCCAGTGCTCCAAGCATAGTTCGTCTTTGTGCCAGACTCTATCATCACGGCGACGTCAAACACACACCAAGTGTTTAATTCAACTTATATGGTTTCTACAAACGTGCCTAACCCTTTAATGACTAAATTTGGTCAAGAAAATCAGAATAGTTCCGTAACGACTGTCCATTTGAAGGCCAAGTGAAGAGCATTTTTTGAAAATTCACCACTGAAATGGCCAATCCAGTAGTGAATTTCCAAAATACTCTTCTCTTGACCTACAAATGGGCATCCCTCAAGACCACTGCAGGCGTATGTGTTGGCCAGGTTCGTCATAAAATGGTTACAATTCATTGCACACTCGTTCAAGCCGACGTCACTAGCCTGGCCATATAGTTAATACCCAGCCAATTATAGCCCGTGCACTTACCATGTTCCATCATGTTAAATTGCGTCCTACAGAACACACAACACCACTATGCGATTAGATTGAATGTGGGTGACTTCATTCTATGATGATAAAAATAATATTTTCTATAATGTATGATGATTTTAGCGTGTGGTATATTAAAATAATCAGTATTATATTCATTAGTTAGTTTTCGTGTCACCTTTGGCCTTTTGCCTTTAATTGGACTTTCCAGGTTATCTATCAATCATTCACATGGCGTCATAATCAACTACGTACCATGTACGATGATGTCATAACCAATTACGGCTTGAATGGCGTAGATAAGTCCATCACGAACGCTTAATTGGTGACGGACTAAGCGTTCTTATTCAAATTGTATGTCTTTATGTCTGTGTATTTATGGAATAAACAAGCTGTTGACTATTTTGAAACTAAGTTGACCGGGCGCTTTTGCTGCCATAGTTAGTTTCAAAATAGTCAACTAGCTTACCTGTGGTGTTTTCTGGAAATTGATAATAATGGAGTTCAGGGGCCAACCGGTAACCAACACAGACAACGCGTAAGCGGGGCTTGGCTAGAGATGGGTGGGGCATAGCTAAAACTGGATTCCTCCATTGCACTTTGAATTAGGCACAGTATCCAAAGATTGCCCTGTACTGGTGGCCCTAAGCATTACACCTA
>CM067360.1:130740640-130905640 GCA_034401795.1 Chaetoderma sp. LZ-2023a
TATAAGATCACCCAGAATCACATTCTAAAAATCCCCATTGATCCCTTTTGGGCGGAACTTTTGGCGACGGTTTGAATTTGAGCATGCTTTTATAGATATCTTAAATCTATGTCCACGATCGTCTTTAAAATCATATCTAACATCTCATTTTTCGTATCAATCTTAATAATACACTAATCAGGTGTCTCATGATAGATTACACTCACTGGGGAAGGAACATTCCATGGAATGGGGGGTGGGGGGTCATAGCAATGTATTCTGCAGAGAATCATAGCTCAAATATCGAATGACGTATTGTATGACGAGCTAGAGAAAATGTCGATCATTTGGTTGTTGGCAAAGGCATTCCAATATACCAGTACATTGGTCCGTCTCCCCCTGTCCTATCAAATGTTTTATTTGAGCCGACCCTCACCTTGCAGTGTCCACACATCTTGCCACCAGCAGTGTGCAATTCAAATGTGTTGTGGAAATATGCATGGTTCCTAAGCAGATCAAATGACCCGACGCCAAACTGGTCCGGATTCATGCAATATATCGTCAGACCACCTGCCGGAGAGACAGGGACAGGTCAGAGGTACTAATACTGCCAATGATCGACCTGAATCCAAATGATGATATATGCATCCACTCCACGCTGTTGTACATCCAAGAACAGGCAAGTCGCCTCGACTTGCCAATAGCCTGTGTAACATTCGATCAATCACTTTGGCTAAAGGCAATGGAGATAAAGGTTGCCAAAGGTCTGGACAAAATAGTCTTGCATCTCGGAGGGTTCCATATGTTAATCAGCGCATGCAGTAGTATCTTTCATATGATGAAAGGGTCTGGAATAGAAGGGACAGTAGGTGAAGTGTATGGTCAGAATGCAGTGACCCATATGAAGAGTGGCACAGCTATTGCTTGAGCTCTGCGTGATCTCTACATACGAGAGGCAGCACAACATTGATAGCTTCTCTACTCCCTCAGAATTCCAGCGACTGTGAAATGGAATGTTGAGTGAAAGATACAGATTTTTTTAATCAAATGAGTCTTTCTTTGTTTAGCCAAGTTCCAGCTGTACCGATGAACGCATGGCTATGGATAGGCCAATTGACATAATAGCAGAAAAAGTCAAAGAACTTGAGACGCTACAGAATGGTATTCTTGACCTTGGCATTAATCCAGACAGGCTTGCTGAGTACAAGGAACTCATCTCACTGGATGAAGGAATTGAAAATGTAAAGACAGCATTGAGTGCTCAATCCACGACTGCCAAATTATGGATATAGTTTCCATGATACATCAAAAACATAAAGGACTTTATCAGCTTTGAGAGGCTGTGGATGTGGGGGGAAAATCATCTTGTTGCTGTGAGCAAGTTTCTCAGCCTCTTTGCAGCAACTTGGTATATACACTATGCTAAGAGTTCTCGTCTGTATCTTCAGGAAAAGCAGAAACTACATACTTAATTTTCCCTAAATTCGTAGAGGAAGGCTACCATACGGTATGAAGAAGTGATCGTCTATGGTCTGGACTGTGGACTGATCTCGTTATAGAACAGGTTCTGATGAGGTCACTGAAAAGCCGTCGTGGACCGACTCGAGGAAGGGGTATGACGGAAAGCATGAGGCATCAGTGGGTCTACACTATGCACGAGTGTTCTACTGTGCATGGTGTCATGTCAAGTCTGACTGGGACGCGACACCTTACGAGCGATCAACATGTGGACATGGGAAGAACTAGACCTGAGCAGGATTTGCGAGACATGAGGAAAAGTATGGAGTGATTTCAGGTCCATGACCCCTTTGATGCTAATATCCCACAACTGTGATTTCTGGGCAATGGACTGAGTGGATGATAAGAGGATGGCATCAACTGTGATGAGACCAAGAAGGTTGGAAAAGTGTTACAAGAGAGCATGGATGGTAAATTTATAAATGAAGCATTCATGAAGAGGTCTCAGATGGTACACACATTAGATGACCTTAAACCGGGAATCACGATTGATAAACAAACTGTGCGAATAGATCCATCGGTTTTGTGTATGCGATGTACTGCACTAGCTCAAATAGAAGATGAAGATATTCTTCCTTACTTTAGATATGAAATGACTGCAATCCCTACCTAGTTATTCGAAGATCTTTCCTTGAGGAAGGTTGATAAATCAGACCTGGCAAGAAAAATACAGATTGATCTGACAAACATCGACGAACCTAAGTCCCCATTACCAAAGCATAGCACGCCTGTGATAGATGAGGGCTGGCTTCTACATTATATAAGATGGCTAATAGATACAACATGTGTTCAGGTGCTTGAGCAGTACAGTTCATATCTTGAACACAAGTACATAATGAGTTGCGTTGTGTTTGATGGATATTAGGATGTTCTTTCAACCAACGACCATGAACACGGTCGACGGTAAATAGGCAAGATATCTGCTGATATATTTGTGAACGTCACAGCGAAGGCTCGTGCTGACCAGGGGACATTCCTCTCGAGTAAACTAAGGAGGACCCAGTTAATTAGCCTTCTGTAAAGTCATCTTCAATCACTTGGCCATGCCATGGAGATAAGTACGAGAGATGCAGATACACTGATAGTATCAACGGCACTTGCCTATGCTAGAGAGGGCCAGTCAAGCATAGTTGTTGCTGAAGATACTGCCATCTTCACAATGTTGATGTATCACTGGGAGGATAGATTGGCAGACAATTTCTTGAAGAAGGAAATGAAACGCTCAAAACGTCGCCAAGTGTACCGTCTCAAGAAAGCTGCTGATGTCGTCCCAACACAGATACGAAAGCCTATTCTTATAATTCATGCCTGGAGAGGGTGCGATACAACTTCTGCCACGTTTGGCCATGGTAAGACGAATCTTCTGAAGGTAAAGTCCAAAGAGGTACAGGATTTGTCTGATATAATCATGAGTTGTGACACATCACAGGAGCAAGTTGGCAGTGCAGGAATTAGCCTATTCCGTTGCCTGTACGGTGGCATTGAGAAGGATATTCTTACTTCTCTGAGATATGCCAGACATATGCAGATGGTTGTGAAGGGAAGTAAGATAGAGCCACAACTGCCGCCACCAACTGAGCGTGTAGATTACTTCCACAGCCTCCGCGTCCACATCCAGGTTGGCAGATGGCTAACTCTTAGTAACGATGAACTGGGCCATAATGATTGGGGATGGAAAGAGGAAAATGGGTCTTTGTTCCCGATAATGACAGATCGTGAAGCTGCTCCATCGAAGGTACTCAGTTTCATTCGTTGCAAAGGCAAAGTAACAACAAAGAATCCGTGTGACACCAAGCAATGCTTATTCAACAAAAACGGATTGAAATGTGTGATCGCATGTGCATGGTGCAGATGTCAAATGTGCAGCAACATCGACCATCTGGTAACTATTGATGAAGAAAATGGTGGTTTAGACTTATAATTTCACGCCATCGCAGGGCACATCCCGACCTCAAAGCGTGTGTTAATGAGCACCTCTATGCCATGCTCAGTGATATACTTGTTTCTTTTTTCATTGCCACCTGTGCATCTCAGCTGTTGAATGACAATGAATATATATATATTTTTTTCACATTTGTATTATTTCAGATTGTTGAATGTGGTGTTTTGTTGGAAAATAGCAAACGACGCTGTTTTCCGCTACCATGGAACCGTATCAAATTTCACACGCTATGTAAAATTGGTCCTCAAATTAAAACCTGTGTAAAAAATACCGCCCAAATGGGATCAATAGGGATTTTTTGTATGCGATTTAGGATTAACGTCTGCTTCGAATGACACCACAACACCTTAGGTGGGAATTTTGTCACGGTTCACACCCCTCGACGACTAGGTTAAGTAGTGATCAGGGACGTGTCGCGTAGCGAGCTTATTCAAACAACAATTAGCAGCTGCGCAGTTGTCGCCCCTGAATACCGTTATTGAGGCATACAGTGTATTATATTGGTGCATCCTCAGTTTCAAGGGAACTATAAATCCACGAATCAACAGCATTCAGTAGGACTGAAAATCAATGTTTCCTGTTATACAATGATTTATAGTGTGGGCTGTGCGCCAGAGAAGGGAACCAATTGTCCTGCTCCTCACCCACTCGTCGCCCCGAAGGAACGTAAGGCCTACCGACATCATTTGTTTCCTCTGTGTGAAATCTGTTTTGGCGTAATTCAAGAAGAGGTGTATGCTTTTGAGCTATGTTTCAGCTATCGGCAGCAGTTTACCAGGGGGATTAATTTCTCCACCGTAACCGTTAATAAAACTACATCATCTGCATACTCCATCTCTAGTGTCATTCTAGATTTGAGATTGGTCGTGCCGTGTTTTCTGGTATTCGCAGATATTCGACGATAATACTTAGTTGAATATGTCCTGCAATTTCCAGTAATTTCCATTTCGATGTCCCGCTGGAGGTGCGATCTAAAGGTCAAATGCGGTAGCCCTATAAGAATAACATGTTCGGTTTAGTAATTATATATGGGCACGTATTTAGTTAGATCATTCTCTGATCGTGTCGCTGAACGCAGATGAACCCGAGTGAAGTAAGTTGAATCTGTGCCGTGGCAGTGGACCTTTGCAGCTTTAGCTAAACCCCACCCATCCATATTTAACCTCCACCCACGATTGGCCCGCGTTGGGATCGATCGATACCTGAACGCACTGACTATCAATTTCCAGAAAACTATACATGAAAGCAGTTGAATATTTTGAAACTAATTTGACTGGTTGCTTCCCAGCAACAGCTTCCAGTGAAATTAGTTTCAAAATATTCAACAGTAAAGACATACACCTCGTACGACACAGCTTAGGCCGTTAGCAATTAGGCTTTCGTGATGTACGTATCGGCGTTCAAGTCGTCATTGGTTATGGCGTCATCACATACGCCACGTAGTTGATTATGACGCCATATGATGGATGGATAAACTGGAAAGTTCCATTGCTGCCTTACCCGCCTATTAAATGTGACGACATAGAGGTTGAGTGACGCCACAGATACGCATTACCAACGAAGGGACTCATATGATCTCACTCACCAAGCTAGAAAATAAATTACTATTAACGTGTTCAAACTTAGCTTTCTTGGAGAATGTTCAATATTGCACGAAATAGTTCCATAAATTCATTGTTACAAGCTTTGGCGTTGATGAGCTATGGTGGTGCAGGGCAGATTAGAAATAACTTCGAATGTTTTCAAAGCAAGATAAAAACGTACTGTTGAATATTTTGAATATAATGAACATAATTGGGTTGAAGACAGTGCCGTATAGGGACATTTCTTACATCGCGTTCAAAGGTGTATGTTTTAGAAGCGGGTTTAATTATTTATAATATGTAATGTATTGCATTTTGCATTTCACATTTAGCGTTTGATCAGCACGAGCGTTAACTTCACAGAAGCTTGTTTTGGAGTAGATACAATGTTGTATCGTTGTTTCAGTGTCTCTGGTGTGTACTCATAAAAGATTAACCGGGTGCCACGGTCCGTTTTGAGAAAAATAGAGTTGTCCGTCCATGAATTATTCTAGTTTTTATCACTAGCCATATCAATGTGCATGTCAAATGAACGCTTGCGACGTGAGGAAGCCAACTATAAGTATGATTCATCCATATCCTACAGTGGGTTGCAAAGGTATTCATACCCCTAGAAAAACCACTACTTTGTGAATAAAGTCAACCGCAGTTGAACTCCCACACCTTTTTAGAAAGTAAATTATATACCTTAAACTGAATAGTGTACACAAATTTTGCTAAACACCATTGGTCTTAAGAAAATAGCAAAAATCTCCAAAGCTATGTTGCATAAATATTCACACCCCTTAGTTAAACGAGTAAAACGTACCTTGCAGTAATGTTACACTCTAAATGCGACGCTTTATCTTGATACAATGGATTATCTATTGATATGCAAATTAGCTAGAAAAATCTGCAATTGGTTTCTCATATATGCTGCACAAAAACATGCTGTCTACAATCGGATTGTGGTAATTGTATAAGCAACACATGCAGCATAGCCATGAAGTTCAGCGAATTATCAGAAGATTTGCGAAATAAAGTTATAGAGAAGCACGAGTGTGGCGAAAGTTATAATTATATAGCCAGTTCATTAGCACTAGTAACAAGTACTGTTGTGTCTGTGATAAAGAAGTGGAAGGTTCATGGTACTACTGCAAATCTTGAAAGGGCAGGGCGTCCCTCTAAGATGACAGCAAGAACCAAGTCAAAATTAATCAGACAGGCCAAAGCCAACCCTTCTGTCACTCTTGAAGAGCTGAAGAAGTCTGTTCAAGGTGTTGGTGTTACAGTGCACAAGTCCACCATATCCCGCACTTTGCACACAGAGGAACTACATGGACGTGTGCCAAGAAAGAAACCGCTCTTGAAAAAAGATCATGTCAAAGCTCGTTTAGAGTCTGCGTCAACCCATCTGAAGGACTCATCCGCCACATGGGAAAGAGTTATCTGATCAGATGAAACCAAAATAGAACTGTTTGGTCTCAATTCCAAAAAGTATGTCTGGCGCCGACGGACCACAGCTTATGATCCTGCCAATACTATACCAACCGTAAAGCACGGAGGTGGTAGCATCATGCTATGGGGCTGCTTCACAGCCTCTGGGCCTGGGGAGCTTGTCCGTGTGCAAGGTATTATGGACAGTGCCAAATATATAGAAATTGTGGAGGAAAACCTCTTTAAATCTGCAAGAAACATGAAACCTTGAAAGAAGTTCATATTCCAGCAAGACAATGATCCAAAGCACACGTCCCGAGTAACTCAAGAATGGCTTCGGAAAAGAAAAGGGAAAGTGTTAGAGTGGCCAAGTCAAAGTCCGGACCTCAACCCTATTGAAAACCTCTGGAGAAATCTGAAAATTGCCGTCCATCGAAGGTCACCAACAAACTTACCTCAACTTGAGCAGTACTGCATAGAAGAGTAGGCTAAACTTTCAAGTGAATATTGCAAAACGCTTGTTTCCGGTTACCCAAAGCGACTGGAAGCTGTTATTGCAGCTAAAGGAGCTGGTACGAAGTATTGACTAAGATGTGTCAAGGTGGTGTGAATACTTTTGCAACCCACTGTATGTGTGGCAGCGTTTCTTGCTTTGGAGAAAGAAAACGCGTGTTTCATGACTGCAGTGTTCGTTATAGACATGTTTCTTGAACTCGATAGACATCAAGATTCTACTCAAATTCGAAGAGTTATAGTATGTGCTATATTATAAAATTTGTAATGAAACTTTCTCGTAAACTACCTAAAACAGCTTGTCAGATGACTTGATTTTCCCACATTTAGGTGTGTGCGTGTGGGGTGGGTGGGTGTGGGGTATCTGTGGACGGGGAAACCTATGCCATCTTCCATATACCGTCTTAACCTTGAGCACAAATGCTCTTGAGCTGAGCCTGGTGGTGGATGGGGTTGGAGAATGGTTATACTCATCGAAGTGTACTCTTATCTCTTCAACACAATCTACCGGTGTTTCCCATCCATGCTAACATTGGAGGGACCCAGAGACTCAGAACTGTGAATTATAGGGGTCACATGCTAGATTTGTTCGGTGTGTTTGTACACAGACCTATGAAACTAATTAATATATAGCGATCATACAAGATGTTCATGGGTTCCACGACATAGGTTGGTATTGTGGGATGAGGTGGGGTCCCAAGCTTCATTTTGTGGCATATATCCTCACAAGGGCCCGTATGGAAATATCTGCAATCTCCCAGTACATTAGCATATAGTACCTCTCCTCTCCTCTCCATTATTCGCTTTATATACCATTTTATTGTATCCCACCGACCAAATTATGCTGCCCCTGATCCAAAGCCGACATCACCATCCAACACTCACTAAGCATAGCAATGACCACACCATATCCAAGCCTTTCCTAACCTCACATCAGACCACACACATCTCAACTCTCATTGCCTCATCCCAGTATCCTCTCTCATCTAATCCCATCTTGCTTCATCCCATTCTATCTCATCCAGAGCCACCTTATCATATCACACACTATCATATCACCACACCCTGCCTCGTCTCATGTTATCCATTCACACCGTATCCACATTATAAATGGCATCTTCAAATCACCCACCCACCCTCTCCTCCCCTCGCCACTGTCTCTCCACTTCCATTTCCTATCCAAACTTCCACACACCGGTTTGTAGGTGATACGCATTCTAATCACTCTGTCACAATCACATAGACATAGCTTACTTGTCCATTCTTCTCCATTAGCCACTTCGCATCCATGCATCACTCCCCGACAGCAAACCTCCACACCAACCACCCTACCACCAACAACAACAATATAGCATGGGGTGGGGATAGAGTGGAAGGTGGGTGGACTTACATCAAACGTGCTTATTTTGTTAAATACATTCAATCCACAATATTGCAATACCAATGAATGGCAATTTAATTATAGCATGTCAAACACACAATCATCATTATGATTAGGCATTGGGTGTCATGGGCTGGTGGCTGCGTGGCGGGGGTCAGAGGATAAATAGTGTGGGAATTCTCCCTGGTTGAGGTTGATGCAAACTGAATCCCCTAACCATAGTGTGCATGTTCCTGTATCAGTAAAAGGAGACAGTCATTGCGATATCATCATCGGATCAGGTAATCGTATGATTTCAGCAGTCAATGATGTGCCAAATGCGAAGATAATAAATCGCTGTTTAGCTAATGGCTGCGGAAAGTGCGGTCAGGGTTAGTTGTCCTCTACTAGTCGCAAGCTTTCGTTTGATATGCATATTGATAAGGATAGCAATACAACCTAAAATTGTGTCCGTTTTCTCAAAACGCTCACAGGTTCCGTGTTGGGATGCACGTTTTCCCGCAGGGGCCTATGGAGTTCCCTCAAAGGTGCTTATTTTGCCAGATATATTAGCCAAGCAATCATAGCAATGACATTTAATTATTTTATGCAAAATTTAATCGAGGGATGAGGGGTGGGGTGGCCCAGTGGCCACGTTGTGTATTGCTCAATGACCCCCCCCCCCCCACTGGGTTGATGTGCTGGCGCAAGCCCAGCATCGGCCCAGTAAGCTGGGTTATCAGGGCATAGACCAAGGGAAACAGAAGTCATCGGTTAAAGCCGGGCATCGCTTCTACCAGACGGGCATCTGTGATCGCTAGGTGCTGACCTCACCATCACTATCATGGTACTGATGATATTGGAAGACAGCTTTACCTGTTGATAACCATTAGTGGCGAAGCGTGGGGCGGGTGCCATAGGGCAACGTACACAAGGCCCGTTCCAGCAAATCCTATCATACTCCTCGAAGGGATTCTGCTGTAATAGAACAATCCTTTTCTAGCTATGTCCAGCCCATTTCTAGCTAAGCCCGATTCGATCCATTGAAACATGAATTCGCAAAATGTGTCTGGCGGTGGTGGTGGTGGTGGTGGTGGTGGTGGTGGTGGTGGTGGTGGTGGTGGTGGTGGTGGTAGTGGTGGGGGTGATGGTGGTGGTGGTGATGGTGGTGGTGGCGGTTGTGGTGGCTGTGGTGGTGGTGGTGGTGGTGGTGGTGGTGGTGGTGGTGGTGGTGGTGGTGGTGGCGACGGTGGCAGTGTTGTTGGTGGTGGTGGTAATGGTGGCTATGGTGGTGGTGGTGGAAATGATGATGACGCCGACGAATTTTCGACTCAGTTGATAATAGTGATATGAAATATGACCTCGTTTTAGATCATCTATATCTCCGACTAGCGGAATAACTTCATGTTTCAGCGACGAACGTTGTAAAAATTAATTACAATGCGCATAATAGAGGGATCCATTTCTAGCTAAGCTCCGCCAATTTCTTGCTCAGCTCCGCCCACATTTGTGCACGTGCTGGGATCGATCTATACATCTAACCTTGAATTTCCAGAATCCTAATTTCCTAATCCTGTTCGGCCAATGGTGTCCAGTGATGGTGGGGATGTGTTTGCAGTGGCAGGCATCACGTGTGTCTAGAGCTGCCTTTGGAGCTGTCGAGCTTCTCCAGTTGACGGCATCCACGATACGCAGGTTGCATTGTACAACCATAGTCTTGCTATCAAGCCCAACTTTGATCTACGAATCCATAGCTTCCAGAATGGTTGGACAGCCGTTTTCCCATGCTGTGCATCTATGTCAAAAGTACTGCAGAGCAGTGAACCCGGAACATTGCCTTCCTCCATGGTTGCCTGTCCAGAAATGGTTTGTCATTGTATTTTGCTTCATGCTTTGTCGATAGATATATGCGGGTGATCTCTGTTTTAGATTCATTCATAAAGAGATTCTCATATTTAGCTCCATCTCTAGAGGCATACCCTGTATGGACACTGAACTGTGTGGCCTTGTGGAATCTGCTCAGTGGAGGTTTTCAAGATGTGCAAAACGCCCATTCTAGTAAAAAAGAAAGATGCCCAACACATATCAGCAAACCATGATGGAAGCAGATACTCGTTTGATCCTTCACAATATGCATGCAGTGGCGCATGGGTATGGCAGAGTGGTGTAGCGCGGATTGATTGGACGGGTACGGACCGTCCCAGCTAGGCTGGGTACGGGACGACCGCTCCGCACACGTTTCCAAGCACGCCGTGCTCTCCTGGGTAGGATAGTGCGCATGTATGAAACCATATGAGAGAGGTTTCGTTAAAACGGCCATAAGAACGCGTAGCGCATGCGCGTGCATCAGAGCTTCCCTAGCAACACGTGTCAGTATTGGGAGAGAGTATATGCTTATAGTGGACTGAGTTGGTACTGGTGATTTCTTTAAATCACTCCATTCTGGCAGTTCCTGGAACGGATCGGGACCAGAATGAAACGAGGACTTCAAAAGAGTTTACCTTCATAAAATCGGGCAAGACATGGCCGGGTTATGGTCAAATGGCTCACTTAAATTATTTTCAAAATATTGCTTTAACGTCATAATCGTGTGTATGTATTAATTGAATGGGGATGCGATGATCACGTGATCGCCAAGTCACACTTTTTAGCTGCACGCTGATTAGCTACTGCTCGCCCGCTGATTAGCTGGAGCGTCCTGCCTCCGACGTCATGAGTAGTATAAAAGGAGCCAAAAATCAAGAATCGGGAGAACTTCGGCGAGGAAGCCGACACGAGAGCAAGGTTGCTGGACCAGCACAGTGCTAGACGTGGACTAACTGCTTACTGATTGTGATACCTACAGCGCAGCAGTGCCCTTCGGAATTCAGATCTCCTGCGCCAGTGAGCAACCCTGCGATTTCGTTTTTATAAGCTCTCGGACGGCCATCCGAGGGCAAATTAACTAAAAGAAGAGCTCCCTTTCCGGAACACTCGCAGAGGAGCTTCTCTGCGGATGGGCTTTGTGGTCCTGATGTTATTCTACAGGATGTAGAGCCGAGGTGATTCTTGGTGAAAAACTCGCACCATCTTCTGGACCACGCTGAAAAGTGGTATCAAACTTCCGCGCAGCATCTCGTGTGTTTTAATTAACTTTTAGACCGCAGTCTGGTGGGACTCTGCCCTGTGCATCGCAAGAGCTATGCGATGTATCCCGCACGGTGTCCGCAGTTATGTACATGCAAATTTAATTACTACTGTAGCCCTCCATGTTACGGGCAACTTTCAAACTACCGTCGCCGGACGGACACTTCACAATTTACTGTGTACATTTATGTATTAGTTATTCTGACTATCTAATGTGCATCTTTCTATAACAGTTCTCCTTCACCGTCTTGAGAATGAGCCACCTCGACAGTCTGCCTGCACAAATCTTCCCTGCAATTTCGGAATTGTGCCACCTCACGCTACTCGACTGTAGCGAATCAATTTCTGTGATTTATGAATTCTTACTGCACCAATGACCAATAGGTGCACAAGTAACAATACAATTGTGCTATTCATTATTTCCGTAATAGGGACTGATGACTAATAGGTGCCTTCCCGGTCTTAAGACTGCATTTTTATATTTTCTGTTTCATACTGTATATATATATATATAATCTTCATTTCTGTGTGCTTACAACTAACGAGCACCATAAGGTCCTATGATCTGATATACTGTTAGGACTGTATTAGTTAGCTATGTATATGGCAAGTAGCCATCTAGTTATTCTGTTTTGTTTATATAAAAACCTTAGAACGCAGTACGCTAGGCAATACTATACAGCAACATTATATCCGATTCACATTCCCCCAGCATCAAATTTACACTGATGTCGCTGATCATGCTCATATTGCTCTAACCTGACATGTGACCGACTAAAACCTGGTTATTCTAGCTCGATAGGATAGGTTTACAGTAGTTAGGGGCAATCTCTCCATAATATACATTTGTGTACGCCTCTTTTCTGGCTGTGGCAGATATGTAAACCCGCACACCTGCTAGATTGTAAAAATTGGCCAATTACCTTATGGCCTCTTATTAATATCGAGTGTCTGTCTCCTCCTACGCGTCTCCAACCGCAAGGGTTAATAATTGTCTGGACTCCCAATCGACACGTTGGCAGAATCTGAATCTGGGAAACTATTGGGGTTTTCGAGCGGTGATAACTCAAGTGCCGATTTCACATACACTCTCCCTGTATCTCTGGATCCCAGTTAGTGTAGATACCCGTCAATGTAGGATGCACTGCGAAAAGAAATTATATTATATGTAATACCGGCCAACAGTGCATCTCTGGGCATTTTAGAACATAACCCTAATAACAGGTGAAATGTTAATTCCGCAACACGTGGGTGACGGACGAGACGCAGATCTCCATCCAACTTTGTATGGTGACTGGGTGCGGTCGTAGAACCCACCATGCCTTCACGGGATGGTTTTTAAATTGCTTATGTGAACTGTAAATTGTCCTAGTGATGTTATATGTGGTTATGGTGCAATGGTGACTAGATCGTCATATGATTCGGGAGCTGTCGCTCCATAACATGTACGCACGCTGTTTTTCTGAGGAGGATGCTATGTGGGGCGACCGTCGGGAAGCTGGGCATCTTCGCCCATTAGACGTATGTGTCACTAGATAGGTAGGGATCCCTGCCACTTGCGGCCAAAGCTTGGCAACATATTCAACAACTAAAGGGTTGGTTAGACATTAGCAGAAGGCCCGCATAAATAAAGCGGCAACTACCAATGCAGTATCTTTGGACCTACATAAGGCGGTGACCTGTGAATTATCCGGAAATCATCCGACCCGTCTTCACGTAAACCAGCTTGAATCACATTAATTATAGTTTCACTAGGATTGACCACTGCACATAACTTTTTGTTTGAACAAAAGAGTGGCCAATTTTGCCAGCTGTTTTCCTCCACTTCACCGTTGAAGGCATTTTCCCGTGGCGGAGGCCCGAGCGAGGCACTTTCCTCTTGCACAATATTATTTTGTGTGCGTTATTGGTATAATTGTTTTTTATTAAACTATTCAAGTGACCTAGTTGCGATGCTCCCTTGCTGGGATACCTCTACGGATTTACGAATCTGTGAGGTACCTTCGGCGAGCCCACGTAGAAGGAACACCAGTTTGATTCTCTCTACTGTATCATTATGCTCACTTACTAGCAAACGAGTACCATTGTTTGTATAGTTGTTATTCTTTTAATTATTATCATCATGTCCAGACTTTTAAATTAGTTAATGGACCAACATTCCGTTGACACGAACAGTTGGGATGGGACCGTGAGTTTCAATCTCGGCGGCAATGGTCGCACACCCCCACTGGAACGTTATCGTTCAACCAGCTCTAGAAGCCTTTACACCTGCCGGAGAGTCGCGATATGGGATCTGTAAACCAGATAACCATAACTAACCAGCCCTGCCACGCATCCTGTACATGCGCTGCAATGGAGCGGAGCAGTATAATGGACCAGCGCATACACCCGCGAGCTACAGTTCACATATTGTGTTGTGATGCAGATATTGTCCTTATGCCATTTCAATTTCTTTGCATCAAAAGACGTAGAACTATGGTTACTTTGTTAGAGGAAGAAATCTTTAAATGCGTTACCACCAAGCAGGGATGACCTAGTGCTGTATTGGAAATGGTTAAACTACCAGACGCATATCTGGCTTCATGCAGACACCCAGACTATGATCATTGGGAGACTGGCATCATGCAGTGGATGGACACATGAGTGGACTCGTAGCACGCCAATCCCTTAGATGTGTATAGAAATAATCAAACTAGTGTACAACTAAATGCAGCCAGGCAAACTATAAATGCTATATATCGCGGGTATTCTCGGCAATGTGTATACTACTGTCTGTGGTTGCAATGCTAAAGACTGTTGCAACCCATCCGCACAACTTATAGATAGAGCAGATTCTGCGTAACCTATAAATCATATAAAACAGATTGTTTTATACTGGATGATGGATGTGACATTAGCTATGCCTAACCAACTTGACAATATATGCCTCACCTTAATTATATCTGTCCGTAACCTAATTATTTTTAATCATTGAAAATTAAGGGTCATTTTAATATAATATTCTATTCTATAAAGACACTGGTATTTCATGTTCCAAACATATATACAACTAAAATCTACTTGGCCAACACACACACACAACTACGCACGTGCGCGTGTTCGTATATGCACGTATACACGCGCATACCTAAGGTGAAGACTCAACATTATATATAAAAGTAACAGTTGAGGGAGGTAATCATACATAATTGTAGTAATCGCCATGAGGCAAAGTTACAATACGCTTAGCCTAGGTGAGGCATTTCAAAACACCACGTGAACCTGGTATATATCAGTACATGTAGATGTGTTGTTGAATATAACTGTGTTTTAAACATATTTTTAGTGTACTTTAGCACAGTTGTATTATTGCCAGACTGCATATTTACAATTATGGCATTCATTATCAAAGCAATACTTGATGTATTTGTAACTGGATAAAGTGTTTATCTGAAAATATGCACTTTACAACACATAATAAAGAAACATAAGGTATTGCGAAAAATGCAATTATGTCTGGATTGCATGTTTCTTGGACTGCCTTAAGATCGAGATTACTGGACCGAAAACAATTTTATTGGCTACGTTTTACCCATTGGGGACCAAACTGACCACCGTGTCCGAACAATGCGGAACTGAGATCGGCATCCACCCCTACGCCGTAGAAGGCTGTTTCACGAGGCGATTCAGCCTAGGTGAGCACTTCTAACAAAACATATCATCAACACTTTTACAGCACGTTTCAGCAGGTTGGAATCCCGACTATACCTTGGCACTTAGATTCTTGGAATGCAGCGTTCGATCGATGTAAACACGAGAAAAGCATGGGCGGAGCTTAGCTAGGAATGAGTTCGCCATAGCTCGAAATGGATCGCTCTAGTATGCAACTCATAAGATAGAGATCTTCTAGAATGTATCCATTAACGTTTCATCTGATGTGGCCCGAGATATATGCGTTAATCCCTACGGTGTGTGGAATATACATCCGGGTTCTAATGTTACTCCCTGAGGGAGATGATGATCCGGCTCCTTAATACCTTCCAATTTCACATGACTTCCAGAATTGTCCCTAAGCCAGTAATACTGTTACGTTGTTAGTTCAGAATTCTATGGAACTGTATTTGAAGGTGATTACGTATAAATTATGTTGAGTATATTACCAATCAATGGGGATATCAATGTCACTGAAAGTAGCCGCAAGGATTTCCTGTCAAAATATTCAGCAGCAGTTCCTGTATGTCATTGAATAAATAATGTATAGAATGTGGAAACTAAAGAGGTAATATATGTTTAACCGTTTCATGAAGAACCCCGCCAAAGCAAGCCTCCGCGGTGGTCTTCAGGAATGTCCATTTGCAGGCCGAGATAAGACTTTTTCTTTAATTTTACCATTGGAATGACAGGCTTGGTAACCGAGCCAGTAAATCTAGCTGTGCTCGTTTCCTTGACCAAATTTGATGATGGACGGGTTAAATGGGCGCCAGCTGTGCACGTGTGCAGTAACACTAGTTGGAAAGTCGGCATTGGCTAATTGATCATGTCGCGGCATCCTATTCCTTTAATTGCCCTCGTTATAGAGCGGCGTACAATGCCCGAAACTGAGACTAGTGAAGTCGATTTTGGTTGTTTATAAATTGACTTTATTAATATATTTTAACTGATCAAGCTAGAAAATGAATAGTTTCTTGGAAAAGCATTTAAATGTAATTGTCACAACTATATAGTAGTACTGCTTAGTCTAAGACATTAATTCTTCCAGCACTGAAATAGTATGCTAATTTCAAAGCAACCATACCAATAACATGTTGAATATTCTGAAACTTGTTTGACTGGAAGCTGTTGCTGCCTACGGAAGCAACAGCTTCCAGTCAAATTAGTTTCAAAATATTCAACATATTATCTTTTAAATTATTAAGAATGGGTCATACCTGCGACTTGGTTTGAAAGGGGTAATTATCCTTGAACTTGCTATAATTACTGCATTCAAACTGGATACAAAATGAGAACCTAATCATCTGTTAGTGTATAAAACCAATCATCGATCACAAAGATAGTACCAATTCCCAACACTAGGGTCTACTGTATACGCATGGGCAAAAACGGCAACATTAAAGCACAGGGTATATCCGCGTGCGGGAAAACACGCGCCACCCATGAACTATTAAATAGCAATCAGCTCTTGAACTTGCATACCATTTGGACCAGAATTAACGTTGTTCGCTCGTGTAACCAAGCGTAGTTCAGATGTCGAGTAACCAACATAATTACTTAACTTTGGGAATTAACTGCACTTATATTAGTAGCCAATTTGAATTTAGTTATGTCTATATCTATATTATTAAAATCTACTGTACCTTGAATGGGCATGCGCATTCATGTATAGATCAACAACACGTTGATTTCGTAATTATTGGTAAGCTGCTAATTGTATAAAAGGTGCGTATTGACACCAAATGAATGAAAATAAAATACTGAAAATTGTAAAGACATTAGAGACTTAAATGACTTCATTACGTATAGAGTAATATACTTTTTAGCTGTGAATTTGAATTTGGGACTCGAGTCTCTAATTCAATTTCACAAATTAAGCAATTATATTAGTTTATACGGAATGAAATCAGCATATGTTAGGATGTATTTTGTTTCATTACAACCAGGCACACACTTTAAGCCTCTAAAAGTACACAATTTTAACAATACTATTTTCTTGTGTGAATATGCACCTTAATTTGAATAGTGGTAAACCCACATTCATATGTTTTACACAGCTAAACATACGCGATGGCATCATAGTAATATAGGTAAGTGGTACGGAATGATTAGACGGAGGTCGTTCGCAGTTTGGCGAACGATCGACTGATAGAGGAATCCGGTTTCTCAGTCAGTCATTTGACGTCATAATCAACTACGTTACTTGCAAGCCGATGCTGTAATCAATTGCGTCATGAATAATGTGATTTAGTTTGGCATAAACGCTTAATAGTCGGTCAAGGTGTACGAAGTGTATGTATTTACTATTTAATCAACATGCTGTTGAATATTTCGAAACTAATTTGACTGGGCGCTGTTGCTGCCATAGTCAGTAACAGCACCTCGTTAACTTAGTTTTAAAATATTCAACAGCATACCTGTAAAGTGTTCTGGAAATTGTTAGTCAGAGAGTTCAGGGATCGATCAATCTCAGCACGGAATTCAGGTCCGCGCGCACGCACGCACGCACGCAAGCAAGCATACATGCGAGTCAGATAGTGCCAGGATTGATTGCTTCCAACACTGGCCGAACCTAACAGTCAACATGGTCACTTCATCCGTGTATGCTAGCCTATGCTCATGCTGTTGTCAAACAAGTTAACGGTTGCATTGCATCAATCCGTTTAATCTCAGATTTGAATTGTTGATTACATATTGTTTAAGATCAGTATAGGCATCGACTTGCTGTATGTGTTAAGTCATCCTAGATTGCCTATATCGGTTCACCAGGGATAAGCAATGCACCCACCTTGCAGTGGGCATTCTCTACCTGAGACAATTTCAAATATGTACTGTCTGCTCAGATTGTCTTGCCATTTCGAAGAAATTCGGCAATGCTATTATAGCGTGCATAATGTAACCGCCACGACATGAGAAGGATGGATACAATGTCTGCATTGTCGATGTAATTGCAGTCGTCTAACCCATTACAATTCTCCATGTCAGTGGTGTACCTTCTGAGTATAAAGAAGGGGTAGTTGTCTTTGAGCTTTTGATACACTGTTCTCTTAATGCTCAGAAAAATTAAAGGCGCTCGCATTGGCGAGCCGATCCGAGGAGGCCCCTGCTGTTAGAGACTTTCGTTTACCACTGTACAGCGAGTAGGCGAGCGCCCACAGGTACTCTATGGGACCGGCTGCAGGTCGCCTCTCCAATGTACGCGCCACCCCCAGTATAAGCTCCGAACCAAGCTCTCCTAGCTCTGCCACGCTAGCGCCATTTTATATTAACTGTTTTAATGCAACGGTTCCAGGTCTGCTCTGACACTGGGCCAGCTCTGTGGGGGAAATCTGGACATGGCGGGCTGGTTAGACTAACCAGCCCGCCGCGTCCAGATCTTTTTCCCGGGGCTGGCTCGGAGTCGGAGCGGACTCGGACTAAATGCAACACTGCATAGCTTCTCAAAACGGCCAACCTTGTTTATTATAACCACTCTAATGTTTGCTACTTTCTACCATTAGTACCACTTCTCCTTATTCCCCTGTCCTATACACTTCACATCTATCATGTTTTCTGCAACTAGACCCTTGACTGCTTCTCGCCCGCGCCTGCCTACATTGTACTGGACCATATGCACTAGCATATGGACCTTACACTTTGACAATGACTAATGATATAGATAGTTATCGTGCGGCCATAGGGCTTTTTAATTGTCGTAGCACTGTATCAACTACATCTGTAATGAGTTATTTTATCCCTTCCGATATGTTAGCGCTGATTGGTATTGCTAAGGTTCCACGAAATCTAATACATTTTCTTGTCCAATGCCGAACTACAGCTAACTTGGTTCTAATTATCATGCTTCTTTGCATCGCTGGTGACGTGGAATCAAATCCATGCCCCTAGAATAGTGAACGTTCTATTGTCCATATTAACGTAGATGGGCTCAAGGATAAAAATCCATCTAATTGAAGCCAATCTTTCAACCTTTAACATTGTAGCTATAACAGCGAGCCATCTCACATCGAGCATTGACAATAACTCGAATAAACTTACCAGGTTTCCAAAACCCATACCACAGTGACCGCCATCATGCATGGGGAGGAGTTTGCGTCTATATATCTGACAATAGTGCTTCCTCTAGGCGTACTGACCTAGAAAGTCTCTGCGTAGACATGATTTGGCTTGAAATCCATGACCAGCTGGACATTAATTTATGCACGATCTATCGCCCACCTAATTCCGATGTTGGTAAATGGCAGCTGATATCGAATAATTTAGACAACTGTCGCGACCAAAATCCAAATAAAAATATGGTTGTTATCGGTGATCCTCACGATGACCATCTTGACCCATCTAAACACTATTTGAATGATGTCATAAATTTGTCGGGCTTTTCCCAGCTAATAAGGGAACGGACGCGCCCTGTCTCTAACACATTACTAGACTCAATAATTATAAATAACCCCAAATTAGTCCAGAATAGCGGTATACTTGCACCCTTCTGCAGCGACCACACACCAACTTATGTAACTTTTAATTCTATTATCCCTAAGCGAAAATCATTCAAAAGATACATCTGGAGCTATGGCCAAGCGGGCTGGACTAAATTCCGAAATCTTTTAGAAAATTCGCGCTGGGGGAACCCTAGTAATAACAACGATGTCGATGTCTTGTGCCAGGCCATCACATCTAACATCATAAACGCAGCTACCTATTGTATACCTAATAAAACAGTAACGATAAATCCAAATGACACACATTGGATGTCAAACAAAATAAAACACGAGATGAGAGTTAGGGAGAAACTATTTAAAAAGTCGCGGAAATCTAACTTAGATCACGATGTTGTAAATTTTAAAAAGCAACGAAACTACGTCAACGCCCTCGTCAAAACCGCCAAAGAGGATCATAACACTAAATTCAGCTACTAAAATAAACAAGGGAAACAAATCATCAAATGAGTGGTGGAAAATATGCAAATCCCTTCTGCACAATAGTCATTCGAATTTCGAGGATGTGCCCCCTCTAAGAGTAGATAACTCCTCGTTTGCCTACGAACCCCTTGAAAAAGTCAATCTCCTAAACAGCTAATTCGCCAGTATCGCCCAAACCGATGATACTGGAACAGAGTTACCCCCTTTCACCTGTACACTGAGCACTCACTAACCACTATACAAATAACCACCACCGATGTTCTAGACGTACTATAGAATCTAGACACTTCCAAAGCGACCGGCCCTAATAATCTAAGCCCTAAGTTATTAAAAGAGGGAAAAGAGATTCTAGCACAAATTCTAGCAGAATTCTTTAATTTTTCGGTCAACGTCTGCCAATTTCCCACCTCATGGACAACTGCAAACGTCACTCCCATTTTTAAGAAAGGCGATAGAAGTCTATGCTCTAGCTACCGCCCAATCTCCGTATTAAGCTGCCTTAGTAAAGTTATGGAAAGATGTATTTGTAAGCATACATACAACTACATAACAGATTTTATAACACCATACCAGTCAGGTTTTCTCCCCTCTCATTCGACACTATATCAATTATTAGATATCTACAGTGCTATAGTGCAGGCTCTTGATGAACAAAAAGAAGTCATGTTTTTATTTTTCGACATTTCGAAGGCATTTGACAGAGTCTTGCACCGCGGTCTGATACATAAATTAGAACAATATGGAATTTCAGGAAATCTCCTTGCTTGGTTCAACAATTATCTCTCTATGAGAAACCAAAAAGTAGTTCTACGTGGAACTGAATCACCCCCCACCCCCCTCTTCTCAGTAAAGGCTGGTGTACCACAAGGTTCGGTCCTTGGGCCCTTGCTATTCCTAGTCTTTATCAATGACTTACCAGGTGATATTTTAAACAGTCTGAGACTATTTGCTGACGACACCTGTCTTTACGTGATATCAGACAACCTCCAGGCTCATATTCTAACAATCAACCATGACCTTGAAGCGATATCTCAATGGTCAACAACCTGGCTCGTAGAATTTAACTCCTCCAAAACAACCTCTTTATTTATATCCCTACGCTATCAGCCAACAGATTTCCCTATACAGTTTAAAGGCTCTGATATCCAACCATCTGCCTCGCACAAACACCTTGGTATAACGTTTTACAATAAAGGTCACCGGCTTGAACATGTTGAAAACGTGATAGCAAGGGCCCAACGTACAGTCTCGCTACTAAAGGGTCTTAAATATATTCTCGATAGAGACACTCTCGAAATAATGTACTAGAGTATGCAAGCCCCGTCTGGGATAACATCCCACAACATTGCGTAGCAAGACTAGAAAGCATTCAAACGGATGCACTAATTTGACTGGACGCTGTTGCTGCCCTAACCAGCAACAGCGCCCAGTCAAATAATTCCCAAATATTCAATAGATTACCTGTATAGTTTTCTGGAAATTGATAGTCAGGGAGTTCAGAGATCGGTCGATCGATCCCAACACGAGCGATGTGTGGGTGGAGCTTAGCTAGAGATAGGCGGGACATGGTTACACATGCAAAGGGCAATTATTACCGAGCCTATACAAGTGTAAGTAAGCGTACATGACAACTAGTATGCTTTGATATGTATGCCACCATTCTATAGTGAGACAACTCCAAATTAAATCTGATCAACAGAATTTCAAACAAAATGTGGTCAGTTCTAAATTAAAACACAAAATAGACAGTTTCAAAGTCAGACTGGAGGCTGAATACATGGGATTCGGCATTTGTTAGACCAAACACCTTAATTGATAATGTAAGCCAGTAAGTTAGAATTAGGCGGTCAAATGAAGCACGAATGCATAGAATGACGTCGTATACCGAACGATTTTATTGTTCATGCGCCATTAGCTGCCCGTATAAATCAAGTTCCTAGGTCAGAGCTGGAGAAATGCCGGATTGGCACGGTATTGGCACACTATTAAATCAATAGCTTGTATCATCAGGGAGTCTACATTATGGTATATCCCACAGCACGATGCGCTTCCCTAAAATAACACCGGGATCAACCTTTCCA
Organism: Chaetoderma sp. LZ-2023a; assembly: GCA_034401795.1. Classification (NCBI taxonomy): domain Eukaryota; kingdom Metazoa; phylum Mollusca; class Caudofoveata; order Chaetodermatida; family Chaetodermatidae; genus Chaetoderma; species Chaetoderma sp. LZ-2023a. The sequence continues at coordinate 130,762,765 of CM067360.1, forward strand.
CGTAATTTGTCGGTTAAATTATATATAAACCGTTAGGTAGATTTGCAAGCAAGAAACACATCTTTCCGTGAGCGATACCATGGTAATTTCAGAAGATATGATTATTTATTTAACGAAATGTCAACTACTACTAATGCACCGCATGCTGTGGTCTGTTATTGATCACGTTCCGTTCTGTTGCTCGATATTCAGCAAACTGGCCATGTTCAAACACAGGATATAGTGGTGATTTCAAGGAGACATTGTAACGATATCACGTACGTCTAGTAGCGACATGACGATTTAGCCCTTTGCCTCTCAAATTTGTTGAAGAAAATGTCAGTATTTCTTATAGAAAAGTTCCATTGCAGACAAAGAGAAAATTATTTTTGAAGATTTAACACAAGAATTGTTGACTCGAGTATCGAGCCAGTCATTCCAGCGGCAAATCCTCAACAAATAGTTATCAAGTTTGTCCAAGAAAACACCAATTCCCTTTTAGAAAATGTCCATTTGCAGACCAAGAGATTTTTTTAATTTCTCACCGGCATGACTGGCTTTGTTATCAAGCCAGGGTATGATTGGCTCGGTTATTGAGCTTGTCATTCCAGTAAACATATTTCAAATATAGTCTCCACTAGGGCTGTACATTTATATTTATCATGACCACTGCAGAAGGTATTTCTGGCCGACTTGGCTGCGAAGTGGTTAATTACTCTGCGCAGTGTGTAATCCAACACAGGATAAACCTTTTACCGGCCTTGACGCAGTCAAATCCAAACCGAAAATACGGATTTACTTCAAGACTAGTTAAGCCATGGTCAAACACATCATACGCCCACTCACATAGTATTTCAGTAACTATAGTTACATGTTTGTTCGCCATTTACCGGGTTCTCGTATACGCCGAATGGTCATTCTTATTAGAATATTCACGACAACTAGGCAACTAACACAGTTTATTAAAATGGTACTCTTTTCGAAGTTGTGGGCGTAAGATTGCCAATGTTTCCAACGACTGCGAGATAGCTCACTACTGAAAAGTGAACAGGGGTTGACAATTAAGAAGCCAACGGTATTTACCACTGCATCAAGACGCCTTTCTTTTAATACGAGTCGATAAATGGACCTTTCCAATTTATACAGCGATCATATTGCGTCATAATCAACTAACTGATGCGTTGGATGACGCCATACCCATTCATGTCACGAGTGATGCAGATAAGTTTGTCGGCATAGCTGTCTAGAAATTATGAGTCAAATGGTGCCGAGATCGATCGATCACAACACGGGCACAGCGTGGGTGGAGCTTAGCAAGAGATGGGCAGGTATAGCTAATACTGGATTCCTCCATTCGATTTGCGGAACCTGACTGGCCAACGCTGAAATAGTATTGATTTGTAGAGGCCTCGGCTAACAAACAGACTGTTTAGTCGGATTCGCATCACCATTATGTTGAATGACTCCCAAAACAACTGGTAGCATGTTAGTAACATATCAACGTATCATCGCAACTACGCGTATCTGGAAATTCCAGAACCGAGCTGGCATTCAATCATCCCCAACACGCATGATTATTTACCAGAGGGGTCTATATCTAGCTATGTCTCGCCCATTTCTGGCTAAACTCCGCCCATTTCTAGCTAAGCTCCGTCCGTGCTTTGAGCGTGTTGGGGTCGATTTATATATTTTGAATCTGAAGTCTTAGAATCCCAATCACACTAGAAAATAAGAGCTAAGCTTTTGAATATTTTGAAACTAATTTGACCAGGCGCTATGGAATGATAACAATTGATTATGATATCACACACTTGAGTGGCAGATCGGATCCATCCACTATCCGAGATTCGGCACATGTAGCGGGGTAGTTTTCGCTTCCCATCCCACTCTTCCGTCCATCCACCATCGTTCGATAGCTGCTGCCCTTGGTGACCACGTCACTGACGTCGGACTGCCATTGTCGAGATGGCAGTGCCTACATCGTCTTCGTCATCGGCAATGCCAGTGTCCGTGCATTCAGGGGATCTGGCATATGTGTATGGCCGCCATGTTGGGTTGAGGCGCCGTTCATTGTGTAGGCATGCCTATGTATGATTACCGTATTTCGCGGCTGTAGTAGTAGAAACAACCTACAGCTTCTCGCTTTTGACCACGGTGTCTTGTCCGCGGCCAAAATCGTTAGCTTCCTCAGGTCCATTTTTTATTTGAGTGTACCACGTCCAGCTTTCTTGAGGTGACCTCGCGTCGGCAACGACAGAATACTGTCAAGGGAGATAACTGTGGGTAGCTTTCCGGAAAGGGAGATGAACCTGCATGGGTTGAAATGATCGGAGCAGCATTGGTGCTCTCTCTCTCTCTCTCTCTCTCTCTCTCTCTCTCTCTCTCTCTCTTACAGTCTTCTAGTTCGACCGATAGCTGTACAATTCACATCCGTACTTATTTACACCATATCATTAAATGTATGGAAAAGCGTCCATAGTGGAGTGGTTAACACTAACCGGGTTATTGTGGCGTCTACAAGACCTAACAGGGGCAGGTCATCCTGTTAGCATAGTTACCGTAACAATTTTAATTCTCGGAGTTTGAGTTTCAACTGTTCAATTCGATTATAACAGGCAAAACGTGGACGAAGCTTGGCTAGAATATCTAGAAATGGATCCCTCCTCTGCTGTGATATGAACACAAGAATGTGTTGAGAATGGCTGATATGAGATATCTAATCCATGGCATAAGCTATCAGTAACATATTGGAGTTGAGGACACCACATTTCAACCTTTTGAACACCGAGTCTCGGAATCCGGAAACAGGCATTTACAATTTTTTTAAATATATCTTAAATATTATGAATGAAATATGAAATGGAAGCTGTTGCTGCTGTAGCTCGTATGCTGTTCCTGTCAACTTGGATTCAAAATATGAAACAACTGATCTGCGTACTTCCCTTGAAAATCGAGAGTCTGCGTACTCGGCGTTCAAATGGTTAATAGCCAGAGACGCGCGATGCCAACTCATATATGTACTATGGTTCACTATATAACACGATAATACAGTGCAGCAATGCAATGGAGGAATCCAGTTTATCGACCAATCGTATGACGTCGTAAGCAACAACATCACAGGTAAGATGAGGACATAATCAATCACGTCACGAATGACGCGAGTTAATCCGTCCAATTTGTTTCAAAATAGTCAACAGCTTTCTTGTATATTGTTCTGGAAACTATAATTCAGAGAGTCCAGGGATCAATTTATCCACTGGATTACTCCGTTCTCCTCGTATTAATAATTTCATAGCGAAATAGCTAAAATCTGCCTCTGCAGTGGTCTTGAGGAAAGTACATTTACAGGCCAAGAGAAAATGTTTTTTGAAAATTTACCACCCGCGTGACTGGCTCGGAAACAGAGCCAGCCATTCCAGTTGTAAATTGTTAACATAATTTTCTTTTGGTCATCAGATAGACATTCAATAATGATTTTTTTTTAATTTTCTTGAACAAATTTACTCGTTATATGGTTAATAGCCATGCGATAAAAAGCGTGGAAAAGACAAACCCAATTTCAGACATTACCATAATGTATTCCTAAAACAGAACAATTATACTTTATATGATGCATCGAATATCAAAATCGCTAATATTGCATAAGAAATATGCCGCAATAGTTTCCAAATTGTATTTGAAATTTGGTACGTAATGGATTAAATCTAATTTATTGAATGGGTATATATTCACACCAAAATGTTTGAAAATAAATTGATACAATTGTTAATTTGTTAGGGGATTGACGTGCATGATTCGTGCACTCCCCTTTCATAGAGCGCAATAGTTGAAGGGAATACAATTAGTCCGATAATATAGATATTGATATGTGTACGTCTGTGTAATGAAATGTAATGTATATGTGTACGTATGTGTAATGAAAACATATGTTGATTTCATTCCGTATAAATTACTATGATTTTTTTAAGTTGTGAAATTGAATTAGAGACACGACTCCGTATTTAAAATTCATAGCAAAATGCGTAATGAAATCAACATATGTTAAGATTTAGTTCGTTTCATTACATCTAGGCACGCAATGTGAATCTGTAAAGGTATACAATTGTTACAATTTAATGTGCAAGGATTCTGCTGTGAATGTGCACTGCTAAGCCTAAATTAATATACTTGTTTAAGTTGTGAAATTAGATTAGAGATACGATTTTGTCCGTGATCACATTCACATTCATCATATGTTAATATTTATTTCATTCATTACATTTAGGTACATAATACAAGTATTGATAATTATACACTTTTAACAATTATACACCTGTGCAAAAGTTAAGCACCACCCTATTTTTAAGCACATGCGAGGGTATATTTATGTGCCATGAAGGAAGCAATAGCATAAACATTTATGTACCCATCCATCTTAGTGCAAGAGGTAATAATGCAACTAGAGGAATGCTGATTATGATGGTGGGGAAACACTGTATGTTTTTGTTTGAACTTGAAAACGAGGCCTGACTATGGTTACGTTGACACAACAGACAACTATTGCCCTACAGTTGACACACGTGGCTAGATTGTCAGTAATGGTGTCTGAAAACGAAGTTTAACATCTGTGCACGAGTTTGAGACTGTCATTATTAATACCGGGTATATCCACCTTGTGCCTGGATGACGGCCTGGACACGACGTCTCATGCTGGTCACCAACCGACTGATACGCCATTGTGGTATTCGTTGCCATTCAAGAGTGCGTCTGTTAATTCCTGTAGGTTCTGCACAGGAGGATCCCTCCTTCTCACCATGTTTCCCAGAATGTCCCAGATATGCTCAATAGGGTTCATGTCAGGGCTCCTTGCTGGCCATGGTAGCGTTTCGATGGCATTCTGGCGGAGGTATTCATGCACAGCTCTAGCACGATGTGGTCGGGCGTTGTCATCCATGAATATAGGGTGGGTACCAGGTGCATGATTTACAAAATGAGGGACCACAACTCTATCCAGTATGGAATCTTGATATCTTTGTCCATTTAGTGTTCCAGGTACAGTCAACAGATCCAGCTTACAATCAAATGATATGCACCCCCATATCATAACGGAACCTCCACCAAATGGAACTTCTTCCATGATGTTACGTTGGTCGTACGCCGTGCGTCTGGACCTCCACACACGAGTTCGACCATATGTGGCATGAAGCAGGAACCAACTTTCATCGGACCAGTGTACCCGTCTCCAAGATCTCATGTTCCAGTGTCTTCTTTCGTTGCACCACCTCAGACGCTCCTCTTTGTGGTGTGCAGTGAGGAGAGGACGTCTGACAGGTCTCCTAGCTTTCATGCCAGCAGCATACAGTCTCCTTTTGACGGTAGACATTGACACTCTATTGCGCGTTTCCCATTGCTGCCTGAGCACTCTGCTGTTGGTGAATGGAGATGTCCTAACAAGGCGTACTAGGGCTCGATCATCACGGGCAGTAGTCTTCTTCGGTCTTCCAGATCTAGGCCTGTCCTTCACCTCGTTAGTTTGCCCATGTTTTGCAATCAAACGACTGATTACAGTATGGTTAATGTTCAGCTGTCTGCCAATCTCTCTGCATGACATACCAGTGGTATGCATGCCTATGATTTGCCATTTCACACGATCACTTAACCTTCGTCTTGCCATAGCGGTTCACAATCAAGAGCTAATTCTCTCTGTACAAATAAACCACGGTCATGAACACAAAATTCCTAATCTTGTCGCCTAAATCTGTATGTAATGTTCTACACCTCAAACTGGACTTTTAGATAACTGAACACGTGTGCTGTTTCCCGCCACGCACGGACATCAAGCGGCGTGAAGTCATGCATGCATGTGCATTTCGTACTTGGAATTATGTCAGCTAACGCGGGGACAAAAAGTATGGCCGCCTAGTTGTACCATCATGTTTCTACGTTCTATTGTTTTTGCTGGTGCTTAACTTTTGCACAGGTGTATATATTTGCAGACATTTTGATGTGAATGCGCACCTGTAACACGATGTAATACGTATGAATCGACGAACGCGACCGAGGCGAACAACTTCGAGGGGCCAGCAAGCCAAGTCATTGGGACTGATAACTTATAGGGCGAGTGATACGAGCGATATTTTATATTGTCCTAATATTTCACTCGTCTCGCTCTCCGCCAGTGTGTATGTATATTTACACAGTACAGACAATACACATGTTAAAATGTTCCAAAAACAACAACAGAAATAGTTTGGATAAACACTTTTGAATACGATGTCAGAAACATGTTGTTGAATATTTTGAACATAATTGGATTGGAAGACATTGCTGCCTAAAGCAATGTCTTCCCATCAAATTATATTCAAAGTATTCAACAGTACGTTTTATTTTGCTTTGGAAGCATGTACTATGATTTCTGAGCCATACTGTAAAGATACAAGAGCCGTATAGAGATTGATCGTTCCCTGAACTCCCTGACTATCAATTTCCAGAAGACTAGGCAAGTAGGCTGTTGAATAGTTTGTAACTAATTTAACTGGTGTTGTTTCGACAGCACCTAGTTAAATTAGATACAAAATATTCAACGTTTTTTTTTATTAAATACAAAAGTTACAATTCATGCATGCCCATTTCGATTATGCCATCATCCTACATGATTATGACGTCATGACTGCCAGATAAACGGGAATACTCTATTATATGAAGACATAGTTAATTAATTTACATGTATGCTGGCGTCACACTCAACATGCAGAATGAATGACGTATCTAGCTCCGTCATGGACATTGAACACTTCGACAAGTGCACGAAGTGTATGTCTTTAGGGGATTTACTATTTCGTAACCACTGCGTTGAATATTTTGAAACTAATTCGACTGGAAGCTGTTGTTGCCAAAATAGTCAACAGCTTACCCGTATACTTACCTTGAAATTGGGATTCTGGGAATTCAGGAGTTAAATTATATAAATAGATTCCAGCACGCGGACAAAAATGGGCGGAGTTTAGCTAGATATGGGCGGGGCATATCTAGAACTCGGATTTTCTTTTCTATATTGGTTGATTTGGTTGATATTTGTTTTTAGCGTCATTTTTAGGTTTTTTCTGTATCCAGCAAATGTTCAGTAGATGAATCCGGTCTGTCACTCAATTATCTTGCGACATAATCAAATACGTCACAGGTTAGCTTATGCCCCAATCAGAATGACGTATAGCTACGTGAATAAAACCGAAAGCCAATCTCTAAAGTGTACGGACTGTGATTCTTTGATTAATTTACAATTTAATAATCATTATGTTGACTATTTTGAAAATAATATGACAGGGACGGGATATGACAAACATTGATAGAGATGAATCCCTTGTTGATTCAGAAATATGCACTCCCCTTTCATAGAGCGCAATAGTTGAAGGGAATACAATTAGTCCGATAATATAGATATTGATTCAAATATGAGTCAGCCATATTTTCTACTTTCAATATTTGATTGTAGGCCTATGTCCGGCTAGAATCGTGTTAACCTTTCTGATAATCGACATATCACGATTAGAACAAAGGTGTAAAAATCGGAAAATTCTGAACACATTTTGTTGATATATTGACTATTTTGCAGTTACTTTGGAAATTTTGAATCTACATGGACTGGAACCTGTTGCAACATGGCGACATCTTCGAGTAAATGTAACATTTTCCATGGTTTTAAACTTCTTGTCGTTGACAAATGTGGATGCCTAAACGTGACCCGTGTCTTCTTATAAGAGTGTTGCATGCGATTCTGACATGGCTAATATCATGAACTCCTAGTTGCATATGTACATAGCGCATGAGCCAATGCGCCGAGATTGACGGCCTGCTTGGCATAGTTTATTCCATATATCATGATTTGCCTTAGGCATCAGCAGCAATATCTTCCAATCCAAGTATGGCCAAATTAAACAACAACAAATTGCTCACTGGCTAATATTTCTTGCATGTGAGGTTTACTATACCCGCCCGTCAGATATGTTTCAATATATCCAACAGAACAATACTTTATTAATCGTACTACATATATATATGCATTTAATTACGTATTGTTGGCAAGATTAATCATTGTATGACGAAATCTGTCAATGAAGGCCTCTGAATTGATCTTGAGAAATGCCCATTTGCAGGCCAAGAGAAGACTATTTATGACACTCTACCACTGGAATGACTGACTCGATAACTGTGCTAGTCATTCCAGTGGTACATTTTTTTAAACAATAGTATTCCCTTGCCCTGCATATGAACATTCAAGAAGCACATGCATTAATTGTGTAGAACAGATGTATCCACTACAGGTTTGGACACACATTTGCATTTGCATTTACATGCAATACGCTACGTATTGCATTTAAATGCAAATGCAAATGTGTGTAAATGATTCACATGCAAATGCATGTGCGAATACAGTCTAGCCCCATTGCAATTAAATGCAAATGCAAATGTTTGCAACTTATTCAAAAGCAAGTGCAAATACAAATGCAAATGCATTTGCAAATACATTTGAATATTTGGGCGCACGTCTGGTACTGAAATTATGAATATGCATCTGCCATCCATGTATCTGCTGGTAGAGACTAGTTTTGTAAGACTTTTTGCATACCAAGAGAAGACTATTTTTGAAATGTTACCAATGGAATGACTGTCTGGGTTATTGAATTAGTCATTCTAGTGTAAAATTGTCAAAATTATCATTCTCTTTATCTGCACATGGAACCTTACTATGAAAAATATAATACTTATTTCACCATTAACACTTTAACCCTTGAATTTGTTAAAAAATCAATTTTCTCAAAGAAAATGTATATTTGCAGACCAAGAGAAGACTATTTTTTGAAAATTTACCACTGAAATGACTGGCTCTGTTATCGAGCCAGTCATTTCTGTGGTAAGTTTTCAAAAATATTCTACCCTTGGTCTGCAAATGGACATTTCTCGAGGCTACTGTAGAAGTCTTTTTTGGCTGATATGAGGGTTAAATGGTTAAGGGGTATCCATTAAAACATTGAATTTTCAGATTCCTAATTATTATGTTGACTATTTTGAAGGGTAATTTCATTGATAGCCATTGCACCATATGGAAGCAAAAGGTGTCAGTCAAATTACTTTCAAAAGAATTATCAAATATTGTGTTCACTACTTTGAAAGGAATTATATTGATAGCTGAAACTGCGCCTATGGCGGCAACAGGTTCCAGTCGAAATACATTCAACATAGTTATCAGCGTATGCAATATCTGTATGAATTTAACAAACAGTCTGTTGAATATTTTGAATATAATTTGACTGGCAGCTATGGGTCAAAGTTTCCATGCAAATTTGTTTCAAAATGTTCATCAGCTTATTCAAGAACTGAACTAAGATTCTGGCATTTCTAGATTAAAATGTTTAAATGTTAACTTTGTCTGAGATCATCTTAGTCAAACGTGGTTGAGTATGTGCTTATAGTCAGACTGTATGGCAGGCGCTTATAATCACAATGGGCGAACAGTAAATTAACCCATGTCAACAGAATTGTCAGCATCTATTATGTATTGAGTTTGGTAAATATCTATTTGCATTCCAGAAGATAATCTTTGAAATGTTACCATGGAATGACTGACTCGATTACAAAGCCGGTCATTTCCGTCACAAATGTTTTAAAATTGTGTTCTCTTATAATGCAAATGGACATTCAAAAAGCCAATCTGGCAACTAATGGATTAAGATATTTCTGAATGACTGGCGTTAACAACAAGCTACCTTATTCATAGATTGTGCAACCAGAGAAACATTACTAAGCTCAAACGAATTACTTTGAAAGGATCTTGACAAAAAATATAGAGAGTACTTTTGAGTAGATTGTACTGTTGTCAAATGTGCTCGAGTGCCCACCTGTGTTTTGGGGCTAAACGATTGCTGTTCTGTAACACAGATGATCATATGAATATTATTAATTTTCCTGAAAATCAACTTGTTGACTAAAGCAGCAACAATGTTTAGTCCACTTGTTTCATTACCTATTTGGTGCCCAAACCGGCCAAAACCCGCTTTTGTCATGGTCTTTACAAATGCCCATTTGCAGGCCAATAGAAGACAATCACTGAGCCAGTTATAAGGTGATCATATTTATTATGCACTAGAGATACGTTGCTGTAGCTTATCTCAGACACAAATTAACTAAAATGTGTTGGCTTGCTAAGATCTCAACTGACTTAAGTCAAATTAATTTCAAAATGAACATGATTTTGCATATTTAGGTATATTGATGGCTGAGAGCTACATGCTATGGAATTCATAGTGAAATGGGTTAATACAGCAGAGACTTGCATTTCTAATTTATAACAACAGAAATGCCATTTTTATGATTTAACAAATAATTTGGTTGAATTTTTTTTAAAATTAATCTGACTGGATGCTGTGGCTGCTATTTAAAACAGCAGCAAGTTCAAATCAATTTTGAAAGAAATGCAAAATGAGAAAAGTAGTGCTTTTGACAAAAATCAAATGCATTTGCATACTCAAATGCAAACGCAACCCTTTTCATACAAATGCAAATGCAAATGCAAATACATGAAATTCAAATGCACGGGCAAATGCAACTGCCTCAGCAATTTCATAATTGCATTCAAATGCAAATGCAAATGCACTTGTACCCAAGCCTGAGATTCCACTAACGGGTTAATACAGAGGCAGCTGTTCTGAGGAGATGTTAGGATTGCACAGGTAATCCAGGTACGCGCTCGTGAACTCCTCGTGACTAATCAAACCGTTACCTTCTTTATCAAGGGCAAGAAACGCGGTCTCGACGATCGCTTCGTTTCGTCCGAAACTCTGGTAATAATGCTTGTATTGGTCAAACGTGATATACCCATCCCTGTTTAGGTCCAGGACATTAAATATCGCCGAATAAAATTTCTTAAACCGATTCCGGAAGATCTCCGGCTTTTCATCCATGAAGTGTTGATGCATGTCCAAATATTCCTCGAGAGTCACCGTGTGCTTGTCTAATCCGTATCGGTTGTTCATGACGACGTCGAAAATGGACAGACCCGCTTCCCTGATATCGTCTGCAAATTTCCCGGTGGTAGAGACTAGGTATTTCTTCATGAACCTGTTTGTTAGATTCATAATGTCTTCTCGCGCTAGGACACCGTGATTATCCGAGTCCAGTTGGCGAAAGATCCGCGTCCACTTGTCTCGCATTAGAGGAGAAAACGCCATTTTGTTTACAAGAACCTACGAATAGAAAGAAACACATACATTTAATCGAGTTAAATTTAATTCTTGAAAACCCCGCTCAATCGGGCAGCAATGCGTGATCTCTATTAATGTATAGTATCACTGACATGGTTAGTAATAAAATGGCGACACACGGTATCACGCTGAACGGATACCACTATCCAGATAACGCAGCGAGTAAGCATCGGGCCAGGAAGCTGCGTAATCTGGGTAGAAGAATATTAGGTAGATTACTAATTGTTGGTGGCTAAACCAGGGTGTTTTGCTGGCTGAAATTGTTTGATGGCGTGCAGCAATTGACTAGTTAAAGCGGCTCTGTCCGTATCGTGTAAATCTATACTTTTTATTCCTGCGACAAGATATGACCATATTGGACACAACACTTCCATTGCCAGTAAAGAACAGAATTGGCCTCCCGTGTGTGTCTTGGGTTTAGGCAGGGAGATGAGTCTGCCTTCTTCCACAGCATCTATAGGAAGTTAATGCTCAAAGACAATGTTGATTATCTGTAGGCTGAGATGGCATCACATGCATACTGGTGGGTCTCGTTGCTGATGTCATTTGCACACTATACCAGCCTTTATTGGCATTGCATTATTAACATCTGTCTCTATTATTGGGGTTGCAGTGGTCTTTGTCGGGGATAAAGTCTACTTATCTGCATCAGCCAATAAACCTATATACAGCGAAAACTAAGCCATGTACATATATCTAACTCAACTCCGTGTTTTCTCTTGAGGAAAGCCGGCTGACAAATTCATTTGCGATAATTAAGCAGATCCCTTAGCTGTTTGACACTTACAAACCAGAAATGATAACTTATTCACGCTGATATGAACATTCTGTTGAGTAGTTGGAAACAAGATTGACTGGGAGCTGTTGCTGCCTAAGGCACCACAGGGTCCCGTCAAAATAGTTTCACAATATCGACCAACTTCCCTGCATAGTTGTCTTGAAATTGAGACGCAAGAATACCAAGTGTTTACAGATTAACTCCGCTCGACTGCACGTGTAAGCTAACGAAGCATGACATTTGATTAACTATCTGTTTACTGAAAACAGTGCATTCACCTAGATAGTATAATGGCTGATGGGGTCGCCGTGTGCATGTAATGTCCCATACGTTACTCTATATATCCATGAAGTAGACCGTTGGGGTAAACAAAACGTGAGTAACCGGGCAAGAACTAAAAAAATAACATTGGTTGTAAATTCGTCTAGGAACAAACTTCGGTTAACATGTTTGGGGTATGGTAACTAAATACGATTTAGCTTTGCAACCAATCGACCTTTCCAGTTTGTCTATGAATCATAAGACGTCATGATCAACTACGTGACTCGTAGGATGGCGTTCTAATCAAACTACGTCATGAATGACATAGATAAGTACGTTACGAACGCATACTTGAAGACAGACTAAGCGTTGTTGAACGAAATGTATGTCGTTCCTATTTAATACATATTTTGAAACTAATTTGACTGGGCGCTGTTGCTGCCATAGGCAGCAATAGCACCAAGTCAAATTAGTTCCAAAATATTCAACAGCTTACCTGTATAGTTTTCTGGAAATTGATAGTCAGGGAGTTCATGGTTCGATCGATCCCAACACGGATGAAGTGTTCGTGGGGTTTAGCTAGAGGTGGGCGGGGCCTAGCCAAAACTGGAACGGTCCATTGGGCCGAATATCACGGAAGCAGGGGGGGGGGGGCGTGAGGTGGGTGGGTGGGGGGGGGGGGGGGTGTTCTAAATATGGACTCTCGTGGCATGACTAGTTGCCCGCGAGAGACTACTTTCTTGTAGTTGCACATAATTTGTTGTGTTCTCAGTTCGCTCCTTTTTTATTAATAGCAATGTATGTTATTAATACCTTATGGAGTTGTGAACCAACTCTTTTAGCGAATGTATGCATGGAGGTAATCGAGTGGAATCACCTAGCATTGCTTCAATGGCAATCCATGAAGACCATTAACATGGAAGACATCTCAGTTGCAACAGATATTATCATTATGGTCACTCCTGTGTAATGCCACGCCTTTGCTGTCTTACGAATTCGATAATGCAGAATGGTGGCATCCATGCTTGGCACGAGGAACCAAATTGGCATCAGTTTCATCATTATAAATGGGGAGGTCGTGATTCTGTGCAGAATACATATTATTTGCTAAGCTGCATAGTTATCAATAAATGTGACGCATATATTCTCGCATCTAATGTACAGATGATAAGTATCACGTTTGCAACTGAAAATAAAACGTACGGTTGAATATTCTGAACATAATCGGATTGGAAAACATTGCTGCTGTGAATTTCTTAATAACTGGCATGTTCCTGTTTCCATTTTGGAAACATATTAATTTATATTGAGGTGGAATGGATGGTGTCTCAGTGGCGTGCATGATGACCCAACGCACGTCCGGGATGTTCCCAGCGTCTCGGTGGCACGTCTTTACTTTCGTTCAGCAACCTTAGCTTTCACTTCCATCAGTGCAGTACTCTATATGTGCTTCAGATCGCATGGCTTAAATAATTCTATAATTTGTAATCTAAGTAGAACACCTGCAAGCAAATTGATTCCCTTCACAGGTCTGATATAGTGTTGTCTAATTTGGACGGTCTCAACGGCATTGTATCAAGAAACTCATCTTTCCACTAGTATACCTTCTGCTCGATTATATTCCAGATGTATGAACATATAGGTACAATGACATGCTGCGATAGTGACATTTTGTTCGTGTCGGTGGTCACGGAAAAATTGTCAGGGATTTATCTGATGATAATAAATCTCAGCTGGCCGCCGTAGAAAAGGAACACGGATATTTCAATGTGTTAATTTAGGTTTGACACTGGTAAATCGTTATTTCTAACACAATTATTCGACTACTAAGTTAGGGATGCATATCGGCAATGCGATTTTATATCTATAAATTGCATGTCTGAAATGTAATTGCATTCTGATAATGCCAGTATGTTCAACATTACTCAATTCCCGTGACCCATGACTCTGGTCACACCAAATGCAGGGTTATTTTACTGAACGGGGGGGGGGGGCGGGGGGGAGGGGGGCAATGCACGCCTCTTTTGATTGGTCATTTGATGTTAAACGAGTCGTGGTCACACATTTTCTGCGATATTAGGTACCCATACACTAAACATTTTGCCCCGAATTTGGTCACTATTACAATCTATATAATATACTTAGTTATTGCTGGGTCACGAAAGTTGACGTTATTGCTGGGTCACCGAAAGTTGACACCTCTTTTTATCTATCGCCATGGCATAGATAATTCCCGGACCACACCGATACCGCGATGCCCGACTCGACACAACTCGACGGCATTTCGCCGATAATCGTGTTGGTGTGGCATAGCAGTTGTATCAAGTTGCGTCATGTCATAGCCTGTCGGCCCAATTGAGCATGTTCTCTTATAGTTGTGTGTAGTTGACCGTAGCTGTTGTCTGACGACAAACCCCACTGTTGTTACATCGATTAGCCTGCCAAAGAACAGCTTTAAGTCACGTCGTGCATCGTATGCACAAGAAAGGCAGCAACAAATATCAGTCAAAGTGTTCTCAAAATATTTGGCAAAACTCACTTGTGATTATTTGAAAAAATAAGCAATTACTGTGACGGTTGGTGCTGGCATAGGCATCAACAGCTTTATCTCAAACTGCTATTCAAGAGTATTGATGTTTCAACGTTGAGTTGTGTCGGATCGGGCATCGTCGTATCGGGGTAGACCGGGATTTATGCATATTTGGAGTAACTTTCTGGATGCGTCATGACGCGAGAACCACTACACCCACTCAAATGGTGTATAAGAACAGACCACGCAATGCCATCGAAAATCGACGACAATTTACGCTTTGGGTTCCATTGTGCTATACATATATTGAGGAAGTGTGCACAATTCGCAGCTTTCAAAAATGGTGTTCACATAATATGTCTTTACTATTTAATAAACATGCTCAGGTAGCAACAGCGTCCATTCAAATTAGTTTCAAAATATTCACCAGCTTACCTGAATAGTTTCCTGGAAATTGATAGTCACGGAGTTCATGGATCGGTCGTTCCAAAAAGATCAATCCCAGCACGGACGACGTGTGGATGGAGCTTAGCTAAATATATACGGGGGGGGGGGGCATAGGTAGAACCGGATTCCTCCATTGAACGTGCTTCCAGAGACAACCCCCGTGTCTAGTCGTAAATGTCTAAATAATTTAATGTACACCAACGTGTGTCAATAAGCAGTACATATAAGCTAAAACATGGCATGAGCTACTTATCAAGTTAGCTATGTAATATATAACTAATACGTGTCTGAGCTCGGATTGATATATAATCGAAATACTAATGCCCTGTATCGTTCAGGTGAGGTGTGGGAGTAAGTAGCACGCACGCAATTGAAGGGAGATAAGCTTGCTTATACATTGGCCACAACACACCAACATAGGAAAAGGAGGAGTCCCATTTTAGCTATGCCCCGCCCATCTTTAGCTAGGCGCCACCCACACCTCGCCCGTGTCGGGATCGATCTGTTTGGAGCAGCCGATCCCTGACCTCCCTGACTATCAATTTCCAGAAAACTATTCAGGAAAGCTGATCATTACATGTATATGGCAGCAACTGTAGCGCTCATTCGATTCAAAATATTCAATAGAATATGGATTAAATTGTAAAGGCATACACTTCATACAACAACGCTTAGTTCGTTAACAAATAAGCTTTCGTGACCAACTTAGCTACGTCATCTATGACGTAATTAATTATTACGCCAGCATACACGTGACGCAGTTGATTATAACGTCATATGTTTTACTGAGAAACTGTAGTCCTCCATTTTCCAGAATATATATTGATTGGCTATCAATATTATTATATGATCGCAACATCTATATGGTAATAATCATACGCGTGACTTCTGCCTGGGGGATGTAATCCCCCACCAGCCCCACCCACTCCACCCGCACACCCACCCCAACCCCACCTCCTCAACCCCCCCCCCCCCCCTCCCCCACCCCCGACACACCCTCCCCCCACCCCACCCCGGAGGCCTCGTTTCATATGGAGTAAACCCCCCACAACATTCTAAACTGTCTATTTAATGTGCGCGCAACTGATGCTGTTACACATACGCTATTTACTAATCAGTTAATCTAGCATGTCATGACAGTATTTGTATTCTAAAATGCTTTACGTTAGCAGATGCATATATTGTGTGATATATTAAACAAAACGGCCAGCCAGCTACACTAAATCTAATATGCAAATTAGTCCATTGACACGTTTGTATTATTTGCAGAAGGCAACGGATGCGGTTTTACAGTATACTACTTTCTTAACTACGCATGCGTCGCCAGCGCTTCAAAGCGCTAAAAATGCTACTTATATCAATTAACCATTTAATGGTCAATATTTTTCCAACAAAAATATAATTTTTTAATCTAAGCTTACAAAAAATAACAGTGGAAACCAGCCTCCTTTTCTTTCCACGTTATCTCCTCAATCCTCTTCCTATACCACCTAAACTCTATCTGTGTCCAACTCTTCACGAAACACGCTTTCCCTCCCACTCTATATGTCTATCTCAGTATATGTCCTTATCTTATATACTGTATGATGCTGTAAATGTATATACATTTTATACCTATGTAACCGCCTCTTGTTAGTAATAGAATGTACATAACTCAAGTGGGAATCACACTAATAAGATACGTGTGTTCCCACTTTAACAGAAAAATAAAATTTGTTTAAACCAAAAAATAACTTTCTGTTGTCCTAATGGACCTAATTCGCCACGACCAATATAGATACTGGGTTTTTACGCGCCTGGCCATTCATGGATAAATGGTAAAAAAATCGAAATTTCAGCTTGGCCAGTGTTCATTTGTAGGCAAAGAGAAGACTATTTTTGAAAATTTAACACTGAAATGATTGGCTCGGTAACCGAGCCAGTCATTCCAGTGGTACATTTTCAAGAAATCGGCTTCTTTTAGCTTGCAAATGGACGTTTCCCAACACTGCGAGGATGGTTTGTCAAGTTTGATAATGTAACTGTTAACTTGACACGAGAGCGGTTAAATGACACGTCTGCAACATTGAGATTATGAAACATAGTTTGAAATGTCGTTCCAACTTCGTCAGTTTTACCCCGATTGATGTCATCATCAGCAGCTGTAATTACACCAGATACCAAATACCTATGTTGTGTTTATTCCTGTCAAATGTCCCATTCGTACCAAATAAGACCTGATAGCACCGGTGGTTTAGATGTCGTGGCTGACTCTTGACCGTCTCAGATCAGCGTGTGGATATGTGTTATGAGTTGAAGTGTTAGCAAACACGTATACTGCTGATCAACACCAAGTGAATGGCCGCTGAGATGTCACTAATCCGCTCAATAATAAGGTATGACTAGACACGAGGCCACTATCAGTCAGTTCTATGCGCATGACCCATTTAACACCCGAATTTTTTTCAAGAAAATGTTCAATTTTCGCATAGAAAATGTCAATTTGCAAACCAAAAGACGACTACTTTTGACAAATTAGCACTGGTAAGTTGTAAGTTTTCAAAATGAGTCTACCCTTGGTCTGAAAATGGATATCTATCAAGCCCACTGCGGATGCCTGTTTTGGCTAATATGAGTGTTAAAGGGTTAAAATACCCATGAGTGAAATAACTTATCATATGCAGACCTTGGTAGGTCTTCGGCAATGCATGCATAAGCTATAATAGATAAAACCCTCTTTTGAGGTATGTCCCAACTATCTCTAACCAAGCTCCGCTTTGACCGTGTTGGGAACGATCGAACCCTTGACTCATGTACCACACTTTCTAGAAAACTATACAGGTATGCTGTTGAATATTTTGAAAACTAATTATACTGGGTGCTGTTGCTACCTATGTCAGGCACATCGCCCACTCAAATAGTTTTCAAAATATTAAACATAATGTTTGTGAAATAGTAAAGACATACATTTCGTACAACTTGACAGGATATTGCGCGTTTATGACAGACTTAGATATGACATTCATGACGTATTTGAGTGTACACGTCAACCTACATGTGACGTAATTGACTATGACGTCATATACTTGACTGACAGACTGGATTCCTCTATTATTATAGCAGTGTCTTTCATTCAACGTCACTATTTATTGCGAATTGCTTTCTGTCTGTCTTGCTGCGTGCGTGCGTGCGTGCGTGCGTGCGTGCGTGCGTGCGTGCGTGCGTGCGTGCGTGCGTGCGTGCGTGCGTGGGTGGGTGGGTGGGTGGGTGGGTGCGTGCGTGCGTGTCTGCCTGTCTGCCTGTCTGCCTGTCTGCCTGTCTGCCTGTATGTCTGTCTGTATGCCTGCCTACGTGTATGCCTGTATGTCTGCCTGCCTACGCGCGTGCCTGCCTGCCTGCATGCTTGCCTACGTGCCTGCACGTCTGCTGCCTGTCTGTCTGACTGTTAGCCTGTCTGTATGTCCGTCTTGCTGTATGTCTGGCTGTCGGGATGTCTGTATGTCTGTCTTACTGTCCGTATGGCTTGCTATCTGTCTATCGGACTCACCTCTGCGGTCGGTCACGTGAGTAAGTACACGCCGGCTATATCACTTCATTTAAAAGTGCAACTTGTTCATCATACATAGTGTGCAAAATGAAATTGGACAGGCGAAAATGATCTAGAACGATATTGCAAAGTTGTTGAGTATGACCTTGCTGTGTTGACGGCTAAGATTAACAAGTGACTACCTGATAAAATCCAATAAGCAGGTGTAAAAACAAGCGGCAAGTAAATGGTATGCATTCAGTGGCAGATACGGACGGACATAATGGCATGCCCAGTTTGATACATATGGACAAGTACGTGCCGATTAGCTGATATCACTAACATGTGTGTACATGTGTACGGTTAACTGCCCTTGCGCCAACAGCGCCTTAAAGCACTAAAAGCTCTACTTATATCAATTAGCCCTTTAAAAGATTTTTCAAGAAAATAATAATTTTTACAATACAATTTACAAAATTAACGTTCTGTTGTTGTGCAAATAGATATTATTCAAGACCGCTACATGCGGTGTTTTTGGCCTGTTGACCATGAACTTTCTTCGCTAGTGTCTATTTGTAGGCTGAGAGAAGACAATTCTTTGAAAATTTACCACTGGAGTGACTGGCTCAGTTAGCGAGCCAGTCACTCCAGTGGTAAAACTTCAAAAATCACATTCTCTTGGAAGAAACAAGGCCACTAGATAGTCCGTTTTGACGGTCTTGGCCATTAAAAGGTTACGTTAACACAAGCGAGGTTAAGCGCGTCTATATCTAGTACCTGAATATTGGACACAACTGCTACCGGTTCCCTAACCCTCTATCCCTCAAATCTGCTTTTAATATTTTCAATTTTCACATAGAAAATATTCTTTTGCAGCCCAAGGGAGGACTATTATTGAACATTTACTACTGGAATGACTTGCTCGGTTACCGGTAACGGCGGTGGTCCAGCATCCCTCACAGACCGGCGCCCTAAACATTTTGCGACAACCAGCAGAGGCGGTGATGTCATATGTTAAAGCGCATGCCTGTGGTAAGTTCTTTCAGCCGTTCACTGAGGTGGCTGTATATGGCATCGCGATCTCGACTTAGCTGTGTGCGGCGGACATTCATCTGACCACATTGATAGATGAGAAAACATAGCTCCTTCCGCTGTTTGGACAGCTTTACATGTTCTAAATTACAACGCCGGGATGTGATGCGGCTGCAGTGTGGCCTCCATAATTGTTTATTCTGAACAACTTCGACTATCTTAATGGCTGCTGCGCTCTTTTAATGTTTTTGAACAATCTGGTTATAACTCTGTTGGATTTGAGTTGGTATCGACGGTTGCTGTCTGCTCCGCATAGGTCTTCACTATATATGCCAGTTCTGTATTGTTGTCACTAACGAGCCTATATCTGAGTCACAGTTCACGCTGTTCCCTTGTTTGGCTTGGCGATTATACAGCAGGCAATGTGCTTTATTTGGCGGCCGGTGATCGGTGGTTCGTGGTCAAAGTTCAGGTCTGTGCCGCAATAATTATGTGCGTGCAATGGCTTGGCAGTTACTTTACACAGCACATAATAATACGTTAAATTTGTGTCAAAATAGATGTTGTGGTCTTAGAGTCTGGTTTTGCTCGACTGGCTGTGCGATGGCCTGTCCAAGTAGTTCGGGTCGGGGAACATAGGGCACGAACACTGATCGTCGCTGCCAGGGCCTCGCAATTCCTGTTACGTTTGCGAACTGTATGAACCCCATACACATGCTGAGCCTGTTTTCTGTCTGTGACACTAAGTATGTCAAGCTTGGAGATATAATCGGCACACACAATTAGTTGCCATCTGGCTGGAGTGATGCAAGCTGAAGCTCAGCGTAGGATGACTCAATCAGAGACGGTTCTCTTAGGATTTTTCAGCAGTTTGCCCACATTTACAATGTGACACTTTGTCTTGGACCCATTTCCCAATACCATATCAAGTTCTATGACTGCAATGCGGCCGTTGATGCATCCACACCTTAGAATGTGGTCCACGGGAGTCGGGCTGATTATAATTCACAGATTGCCGCGGAATGCGGCCCCCTCATGCTGCATGAGAATGGGATTGTTTCCGGTCTGATTGAGTGGATATGTTTGCGCCTCAACTGCATGCAATATCGATGTTATAGTGTTCGCAGTCTGTTCTTAGTGTATGCCAATTGGTGTAAACAAAATTTATTTTTTGTCTTAGAGGGAGCGCGATAAGACAGGTCTTATAACCGCGTATCCCATACACTTATATTTAAAAGTAAATGTCTCATGGTGTAACAAGAATGAATATGTACATGTTACTGTACTATAGTTAATCACTTGGTGGCATTATATTATACAATTATACTTATTCTTTTTATTATTATATGATCTTCTCCCAATAGCAGGTGAAAAGGGGTCAGACTAATTACCGAAACAACAAGAACGACCAAAACAGCACAGAAATGACCGAAACGGAGGCCAGACTTGTCGAAACGGCTATGGATTGTCACTGTTGATAATTTAAACCGTCTCTTCAAAAGAAAACGAATCTAGAAAGTAAATCTTAAAAAAAAAATAATATTTATAATATATATATATATATATATATATATATATATATATATATATATATATATATATATATATATATATATATATATATATATATATATATAATGTTTTGGGAATCTCAATAGCAATAAGCTGAACGATTAATCTCGCGCATGGGCATACGTATGTACGCATGCATGCACTCCCAAAGGGCCATTATATAATATTCCAAAGGTGACTTCTTTAAAGACTAAGGGCGTGTTCTCCCCGGAGAGTTAATCTGGAATAACGCCACACCTCACTATGGCAGTATGCCGGTTAAGTATCTAGTGAGCACCTGGATTAAGTAACGTCATTTATTTACACAAGTGTTCACATATAAATGCACTTTGTCAGCTGATGGCAACTTCTCGTTAACGATGCATATTCACATCAAAATGCTTGAAAATAAAATTGTTGAAATTATTTACTTTTAGAGGCTTAAATTGTGCACCTCAATGTAATTAAACGGGATAAATCTTAACATATGATGAACTCATTCCATATACATACATTTCGCAGGTTTAGTTGTGAATTTGAATTAGGGATTCGTGCCTCTATTTCAATTTGACAACTTAAAAAATTATATTAATTTATACGTAATTAAATAGTCATATGTTAAGATTTGCTTCGTTTAATTGCATCTAGGTACACAAGTTAAGCTTCTAAGAGTATATAATTTTAACAATTTTATTTTGAACCATTTTGCTGCGAATATGCACGTTTAATCGTTTGCTAACAGGCTAATCAGTCAATGGCATAAATTACGCATCTTACCAAACTGCCAATCCATGTTCACCTGACTGTGAGGACTTGGTTTACTAGCAGGCGGTATGGGGGAAAGAGTGATGGACACAAATAGAGACACACAACTACATGGTGCGCATAGTTTGTTAACACGTTCAAAGACAAAACCCAGATAAAATCACGTTCCTAACGACTCAAAGCTTATCCTGTTGACTATTTTAAAAGTAATTTGACTGAAAGCCGTTGCAACCTAAGATTGCAACGGCGTAAAGTCAAATTAAGATTAAAATATTCGTCATTTCTCCTGTGACGTCGTTAAGTTGCTTACTTAGTGCCTGTGATAGCAACGGGTTTCAATCAAATTACTTTCAAAATATTCCTCAATTCCAATGTATAATTGCTTTGGCATTGCAATCGTGGAATGCCACGGTTAATTCTTGTATACTAGACAACTAAAGCAGATACGGCAGCATGCACGATTCCATCGTTCACCAATTAATTCCCCATATCTGGTTTTCAAGGCAACCATCCAAGAAAACAAATGAATATTATGAAATGTATTTGACTGGAAACAGTTGCTTCATAAGGCAGTAACAACGGTTTCCCATCAAATTAGTTTCAGAATATTCAACGCAGTATGTTTTTATCGGAAATAATATACTTTATCAGGGATTATTTCTTTACGCGCACCACTGTAAACATACAGAATGTCGTCTCGAAAAAACGCTCAAATTGGCCGGTAGACATCACGTATTGGCAGCAATACTTGGAATGATTCGATGGGACCGCGAAAGGATCATGGGAGATGCAGTGATTCACGCCCAATGTAATCGTGGAGTTGTAATCGTAGACAGATTGAAAAATATCACATGCCGTGGTTAAACCCTTTGAACACTACGGCCCAGGAATATCATTGCTATTCAACCGCGTACCTGTTTCAGTTTAAAGGTACGCCGTTGAATCGCAAGAAACTAATTTGACTGGATCTTCTTGCCACCATGAACGATTACAAATGTGCTAATTTTATAGATATAGGATGAATCATAAGATAAATGAGAAATTAAAGAGATAATTAAATGAACAAAGACACTTTAATTATCCGCTATAGGATAAGAAATCAGTCATTATGGAATGAAATAAAAATAATTTAAATCAAAACAAACATCCACTTGTATCACTTCGACTACATGAAATCGCTTCCCTGAGCTAATAATGTTCACGCTTTTTTAGGACAAGTACCGCCAGCGTTTCTCTCTATGTATTCGTTCAAACCTCCTCTTTTTAATTCAGAGGAAATGTTGCCCAGTTTTAAATCATGTAAACAATATTCTGCTCTGATCGTTGATCTTTGATATACGCTTCCAGATCGCAATAATTATCGCTCTACACAAACTCTTTAAGAGCGTGATTCTATTTAAACTACGATCCTTGGACTTCTGTGTTCAAGGGGTTACCCTTGAACACAGAAGTCCAAGAATCGTAGTTTAAATAGAATCACGCTCTTAAAGAGTTTGTGTAGAGCGAAAATTATTGCGATCTGGAAGCGTATACTTCTGTGTTCACGGGTAACCCCTTGAACACAGAAGTCCAAGAATCTTAGTTTAAATTGAATCACGCTGTTGAAGATTTTGTTTGTATTTTGGGATTTTGATTTGTTTTTGTTTATATGTATAAAGAGGTCACCAAACCTGGAATTTCATACCCGACAAGCACTTTTCTGAAGTGATATTTTCCGCCCTGGTCCGAGCACACACTGGGTGTGTCTATGTGGTCTGTGAGACCTTTGAGATAGCTGCTGTCATTCCATATGGCACCCCATATTACATTTGCCACCGTTTATAACATTATCCTTATGACATTCTTGGTCACAAACACGACACGGATATTGTACTTGCAACACGAATTCAATTGTCGTCCTTGTTTTTGCCACGCTTAATGCAGTGTTTCAAACGTGTATAATTAGCTTCATTAGTTATTGGTTTGATTGACGTCTACCGAGTCCCTGATTCCAGGTCCCATTCACGCCATATCTAGGCTGGTTTTATATTTCAGTCTATTATTTGGTAATTTCCCAAGTTTTACACTGGTACCCATTTATACTCACTATAGTGGAGGGAGGCAACGAGGAGTGAAGGAGATTGCCTATGTTTCCACCGATTGCTGGTATTATTAACTGCATTGTAGTACTATCTAACTTATATATGAGGTGGACCTATATGCCGTATATACATATCACTTCGCTGACAATAACGCACCACCACCAGCACTAGCACCAATCTTCATCATTATCATTGCTATCATCATCATCACCATCATCATCATCATCTTTCTAATCATCAGCGTCATCATCATCATCATCATCATAGCAAAAAATGCTAAATATGACATTCGCATGGTTTATGCTTCATGTATATCTTGAGTGGATAGTATAAGATGAGGGGCGATTTCCTCCAGTCCCCTCCTCCACCTCGCCTTAAGCCATTATACACCCACCTCGACTCCAGACACACCCACACCTTCCGCCTCCCCTGACAACATGCCGACATCCAATTTATCTCCACAAACTCTATATCGCAGCCAATGTGCTGCATTATTACGGCAACACATGACATTTCAGCGCCTCAACTATACACGTAAAATGCTGGAAAATTCGAACGTAGCTTAACTGGAAGCTGTTGCTGGCGGTCAAATTTGTTTCAAAACATATTCAACACTAGATTTGATGACCGATGGTGCGCCATCGTGCATCGTCACGTTCATCGCTTTGAACTGCTGACACCACTCCCCATCTAACCCGCTTGTGCGTGCGTGCGTGCGTGCGTGCGTGCGTGCGTGCGTGCGTGCGTGCGTGCGTGCGTGCGT
Source organism: Chaetoderma sp. LZ-2023a (assembly GCA_034401795.1). Lineage (NCBI taxonomy): Eukaryota > Metazoa > Mollusca > Caudofoveata > Chaetodermatida > Chaetodermatidae > Chaetoderma > Chaetoderma sp. LZ-2023a. Next base: position 130,787,694 of record CM067360.1, read on the forward strand.
GCGTGCGTGCGTGCGTGCGTGCGTGCGTGCGTGCGTGCGTGCGTGCGTGCGTGCGTGCGTGCGTGCGTGCGTGCGTGCGTGCGTGCGTGCGTGCGTGCGTGCGTGCGTGCGTGCGTACGTGTCAGGTATAAATTTCGCATAAATGTCACTATTTACAAATCGCGCAGCAATTCACAGTAGATCAACGGTTGTCTCAATAAAGGGATATGAGAAATTAAGGATGACACGGCGAAAGCATATATTCATTGATCGTGTGGATGTTTCAAAATAGCGTATGTATATCTCCTGCGGACGAGTAAGCGTTTACTGCTCCTGTATGTGTGGTGTTGGCTGCATTGCAGGGCATAACTACGTTAAGATGCTTACAAAGCAAACATAGAAACACGTCACTAAGGCTGTGTTCCCAATAGAGAGTCAATCCGGAATAACGCCATTCTTCAGTATGGCGTTATTCCTGATTAAGTCTCTAGTGAGAACACAGCCTTAGTAAGAAATGCTATATTGGACAGGTTCAACATAATTGTGTTGGAAGACGTTTCTTCCTTTGGCAACAATGATTTCGGAGTTCCTAATCCAATTACGTTCAACATATTGAACAGTACGTTTTGATTTATTTTGGGAACATGTTAAGTAATTTCTGAGCTGTACTGTAATCATTATAATGCTAGGTAATGCAACTCAATTCTTGTTAATGTATCTGAGAGAAAAAAACCCAACAAGTGCCCGGTATAAACCGGTTTGGCGGCAAATAAAAAAGAACTTCTGAGAAAAAGTAATCAACATTCAAAATACAACCCTAGATAAAACTGTCTTTCTTGTACAGTTATTAGTCATGGTAAACTTACTTCCTGACATCCACAAGCACGCGCCACCCACCCCCACCCCGCCCCCCGCCATCTTCAACACCCCACCCCACCCCACATACCTGGCCTCCAAACCCCAACCCATCCCAGCAATGGAAGTATCCAGTTTTAGCTATGGTTGATGATCTCTAGCTAAGCTCCAGCCAAAACTTCGTATACGCGTTGAGATCGATCGATTCATGAACTCTATGATTATCAATTTCCAGAAAACTACACTGTTAGGCTGTTGAATATTTTGAAACTAATTTGACTGGCATCAACATCGCCACGTCAAATTAGTTTCAAAATATTCAACAGCATGTTTATTAAATAGTACAGACATACACTTGGTACAACAACGCATAGTCCGTCATCAATTAAGCGTTCGCGACAAATGTATCGACGTCATTCGTGAGAGTATTGAGTATGACCTGATCATATACGCCACGTAGTTGAGTATGGTGTCATGTGGTTGATTGATAAACTGGAAAGGTTCATTAAAAATGAAACTGAGCTACAAGTATCAAATGATAGAAGCAATATGATTATATCAAAATATAGTCGACAATTTACCCAATCGAACACTCAATCTGTAGAATGTCTAGTATTGCATAAAAGATGAGTCGCAATTAAATCGTGTCAAAGGATATGCATGGCGCATAACTCGGGCGCGAACCTGCTTCTATGGTTAGATAGTTCTAACCACTGAAACAAGCCGACTCTCATTATCGGGGCCTGTGTATAGATTATACTCGAAGCAATGCAGATTGCTATAAAGGCCCGATTTCAATCATTTTCTCACATGGAGACGTTGACAGGAGAATAATTCAAGATTCCATTCCCTCACTCAATCATATGACATCACAATCAACTACGCGACGTTTAAGCTGACGTCATAATCACGATGTCATGAGGGATTCCAAATAATCCGTCTTTAACGCGTAATTGTCCAACACGTTGTACGAATAATATTAGTGTATGCATGAGTACTGTAGTCTGCGGCTGTAGTAATAGAAACATCCTACAGCTGCAACCTTCTTCGATTTTGCCCACTGTGTCTTGTCCTCAGCCGAAATCCTTAACTTCCTCAGGTCCATGCTTGACGTGAGGGTACCGAGTCCTGCTTTCTTGAGATCACCTCGTAGCACACTTAGCATATTTATGCAATGACGTCCTCTCCTGACTTTGTATTTGCTGGCTCAGACTAGGGCGAATTCCAAGGCTCTCTGTGTTGGTGTCTCTTCTGGCATCCTTAGCACATGGACCATCTTTGCTGGGCGACATTTACAAACAGCGGCGACGGATTACACAGCTTGTATACTGCATCGTTTGAAATTATGCTGTCTGGCAATCGGTGTCCTGTGATGGTGTATAGGTTTTGCGGTGGCAGGCATCGAGTTTGTCTAGAGTTGTCTTTGGAGCTGCCCAGCTGTTACAGCTATACATCATCAAGGATATGCAGGTTGCATTGTATAAACGTAGCCTCTTTATCAAGGGCATCTTTGCTATACAAATCCATAGCTTCCAGAAGGACTGGAAAGTTATGCTCCCCATGACGCAGTACTACAAAGCAGTGAATCCAGGATTGTACGTTTCCTCCATGTTTCGCCGCCACGAAGTGGGTCATTATTTTCTATAGGTGCATGCTTTGTCGATAGGTATATGTGGGTGAAATCTGTTTTGGATTCATTCATAAAGAGATTCTCAATTTTTAGTTTGCTTGCAGCTATTGGGAGAAGTTCGTCAAGGGGTTTCTTTTCCTCGTCTATGATGTCCACATCGTCGGTATATTCCATTTCTAGCGGCATGCCCAGTATTGACACTGGTGGGGAGGGGGTTTGTCTTGTGGACATTTCCCACACAGATTTCTATGTGGCAGCAAGGTAGCAGGTGAAAGGCACCGGCGACAGACCATCTCGCATTGGGCAGCCGATTGATGTCTCAAACTCTACAGACTTCACTGACTTGACTCGTACTCTCTGATTGGTGTCTGCAAGTAGTAGTCTCACTAGTCGTAGCTCATCTTCATTGCAACTGGCCTGGCGTAGTGCATATAGGATCGTTGAGCGTTTAATTATGTCGAAGGCTCGTGACATGTCAATGCCCATTTTGTGGAAGACCCAGTGTTTGGACATGACTACCGACACAAGCATGCGTTGAGCCCATACAATGTCTTGGCAGCGGCGTCCACGTGTGAAGCCACTTTGACATGATCCAATGAAGTAATCTATCTTGTCTCGGATGTGGCATAGAGTAGCATCAGATAGGATTTTTCCGTATGCTGTTGAGGAGCACAATGGGCCACAGATTGGCTGGGGGCCCTGGTGGCTTCTTGGGCGTAGGTAGGTCGATAAGGGCACCCTAGCCTACATCGTCGATGGGAAGGTGGTGCATAAAAACGGAATTGATTAGGTGCGTGATCGGTTTTGATATAATGTCACTTGTATATTTGAATAGTTCATCGCTCATGCCATCAGGGCCAGATGCACGTCCATTTTTCAGGGCTTTAAGTGCCTTCTCAACTTCTGCTGTTTTAACTGGTGTTAGTAATGACCTAGGGTCTCCTGAGAACGGATGCAAGGGCTCGTCATCGTTGTCAGTGAACTTGAGCCATTCTCGGATCACCTCGGCTTTTCCCAAGTCAGTCCCGATAAAGTGCCCTTCAGAGTTGTGTACAGTGAGCCGTGGTGTGTAGTCAGTAACTCGCAGGGCTCGGGCTGCCCGAAACATGTTGTGACAGTCATCCGTGGCAGTAATTTCATCTGCTAGGGAGTCTGCCTGTTGATTAGCAAGATCTTTTAAGTGTTCGCTAATGTGGCGCAGAATAATATTGCGCTCCTGGCATAGTTTGGTGTGGTCTTCACTTTGGTCACTTTGATAGATGCGCAGCCGTATTGCTTTCTGCTCTGCTGACAGTTTTACTACTAGAGTGGTAGAGATCGTTCATCTGAAGGCGTGTAATGACGAGCTTATGGTCTGAATTGAGGTCTGTGCCTCCATACAAACGAGCGTTCCGGAGTAAGGGCTTTGCTTCTGGCTTGCATAGTATAAAGTCTCTTTGGTTGAAGACGGCTGTTGTAGCCTTAGAACCTTTTGGGGCTTTGCGATCAGTACTATGTACAGTCCATGGTGGTGGCATGGGTGTTTGAATGCCATATGTGTGACAAATAGGCCATTGGAACTAAGGCATGCCACCAGTGCATCTTCATTGCTGTTGTATGTGCCCTATCCTAGGACCCCTTGCATAAACCAAGTCCCGACCTTTTGTCCGCAATTCCTGGTATACCCAGCTTGGAGTTGAAATCTCCACACATGAACAGTGCCATCTAGCTGAGATTGTAATGGCGGAGCTCAGTTCTGCATAGAAGGAATCTAATATTGCTGGATTCTCTTTGTTTTTTGTCGGTAGTTGGTCCGTATGCGCTGACAATTCGACACTTAGTGGTGATGTGTTTTCGCGTAGGTATAGCCAGGTCGATGAATGCAACGCGATCACTGACGTATCCAAAACTAATGACATGATCCGGGACCCTTAGTCCGATTACGAAGCCTAAGCCCCGGTATGTGGCCTGTTTTTTCTCCATGAACACTAGCTTATGGCCTGTCTGTAGTTGCTGCTCTGAGTGTTTAGCTACTTTAGTCTCTTGAATGCATGTGATATCGATGTTATAGTGTTCACAGTCTGCACCTAAGATGTGTCTCTTTAATGTGGCACTCTATTATATGTCTTTGCTATTTAATAAACATGCTGTTGAATATTTTGAGACTAATTTGACTCGGCACTTTTGCTGCCATAAGCAGCAACAGCACCCAGTCAAAGTAGTTTCAAAATAGTCAACAGCTTTTTCTTCTTCTTCTTCTTCTTCTTTTCGATCGCTGGTATCACACTTGGAGAGTCGTTCTCAAGATGAAATCTGTGGTTTTCTGCAGAAAATAGTCAACAGCTTACATGTATAGTTTTCTAGAAATTGATGGGCGTGGTGTGGGTGGAGCTTAGATTGAGATCGACGGGGCACAGCTACGCGTAGAAAGGTCCATAGCCGCTATTGTCGACGAATAGAAGACCGCGTTTATAACTAGGCCACACCCATCTCTAGCTAAACTCCGCCCATCCCTTGCGCGTGTTGGGGGCGAATTGTATACTTTCAATCCTGAATTCCCAGAATCACAATTTCAAGCCATATATACAGGTACACTTTTGACTATTCCGAAATTAACCTAGCCTATTGCTGTGGCAGCAATATTGCCCAGCCAAATTAGTTTCAAAATATTCAACATAATGTGTATTAAATAGGAAAGACACAATTCGCACACGTAATAGTCTATTCAATGATGGACGTAAATACCTCACTACTTTCGCATTTTGATTGTAACATCAGCATGCATGTGACGTAATTGATTTTGCCGGCATGTACTTGAGTTACGGATCGGATGTATCCAGTGTCAGTAGAACTGACCAATTTCCCACTGTATATCTGCAAAACATTTAGACGATATTCACAGGCGTTGGCAGATTGTTGAAACATGTCTATTGGCTGGTTCCTCCAAGTGTCCTTGTATCTGCTTTTAATGAGCGTTCTCACATATATCTCAAAGGCATGGCCTTACAGTTGCTTAAGATGGCATATTTGCTGATGAGAATATCGAGCCGTAGAGACATACACATCACTGATATTCAGTGGAATATTTTGAAACACATTTGAATGGAACACGTTTCTACCGAGCAATACAAATTAGTATCGAATTATTATTATTATTATTAGTATTATTATTATTATTATTATTATTAGTATTAGTATTATTATTATTAGTATTATTATAGCAATGAAACACTCGTATATAACCGAAATAGAGGTATTGTCAGGATGCCCTATATATTTCAATACATCAGACATACTAAAGCCACCTATGACTTCAATTGTAATATGCATCAGCGAGTACCATCCCGGTCATGCGTATCCAGATATGTCAGATGCATAGGCCAGACACATGAAAGCGTGATCTTTGCTATGTTTAACTTTAACCGGTTGAGAATGTAATGGTTCTAGTCCGGTTGCGTTAGTCCTTATCGGCGGTCTGTAACACGTCGGTATGTTACCATATCAGTTCCTTCACTTCACCCACACCGTCACCATATGTCTGCACTTTTAACAATAATGGCCTGAAACGTTATCTCTTGCCTGTGTAAATCATAACTGGACAACATAGATACATTTGTATATACCTACAGGCGTATAACTAGATATAGCTAGTCGCTATCACGATACTAATAGCCGCTCAAAATGTGTCATACAATTGTTCATAACAGACTGTATATTCCCACGAGGAATCCCGTTTATCGATCAATCATATAACGTCATATCTAGCAGCGTGCCGTGTATGCCGACGTCATAATCAATTACGTCATAAATGACGCGATTTAGTTCGTCATAAACGCTTAATAATCCATCAAGTTGTTCGAATCGTATGTCTTTACTACTTAATAAACAATTATGTTGAATGTATTGAAACAAATTGACTGGGCGCGGTTAACCGCACCAAGTCAAATTAGTTTCAGAATATTCAATGGCTTACCGGTATAGTTTTCTAGAAATTGAGATTGAGAAGGTGCATGGGTCGATCAATCCCAACACGTGCAAAGCGTGGGTGGAACTTAGATATAGATGGGCGGGGCATAGCTAAAACTGAATTCCTCAATTCGAATGAGCAATATAGGATTAACCGTACGAGCGCTGAATTCTCAGAATTCCAATTTCAAGGTAACGATATATTTTGAAAATAATTTGGCAGTTAACCGTTACTGCCTTAGACTGCCTCCAAGTCAAATTGGATTCAAAATATACAAAACGAAACGGAGTTTTGTGTTTTCGTAGATCAAGTTCGAAGGGATGATGTTTGACGTGTGATCACCGTAACGCCCCTCTACACCAACGAGGAAATGCAGCGCAATGCATATGGTATTAATATGCCATATATGCGTTTGCTATGTATACAGAAGCCAATCTTACCTCTACGTATTTAGTATTGTCACCGTGCAAATCTTCAATCGGCCATCACTTGTTGGCGCTTCGAAAACAGGTAACACTCGGGCATGCCCTTGCTTACCAACAACGCTATGGGCAGCCAATAGTCATATGCGCGCTCAATGAAGGAGCTTCTAGATAAAGTTAGACGATGAAATAACGAAATATTCAGATATCAAACCGAACTTGTAGATTACCTAGAATGGGGACACTCTCCTAATATATGGCACGAAATAGGTCATAGACCAAAACGGCTAAATAACATGTACAATGTAAACATCACTTAATTTTTCTCTCAATATCCACATGGGATGTGTACCTAATTATACGGTCTGGTGATTATTTTGAAGGTAAATCGACAGAAAGTCGTTGCTGTTGTAGACAGCAACGACTTTCTGTCAAATTACCTTCAAAGTGATCATCAAGGTTGTCTATGTATAGACTTTAGTAATTTCCAAACGTACTTGTATTTAGAATGGAATGCGCTTAGTTTTATTCAGGTTACGCTTGAGTAAGCATCTGATTGCATTTTTCTCAAAATGAAATAGTAATTTATGTTAAATATGATAACAAACGTGTATATGTTGAAAGCAAACGAATATGCTACATGAATTATTATGGGAACAAAGCATACTGTCAACAAATGGCGCAATGAATGCGTGTTATTAGCCTGAGAGCTATATTGAGGTACGGAATCCGCTCAAAACAAGGGCAAATTTATCAACTACCCGCGTCGTATTAACAATAGATTTTTCAATCGGGCCACCATGAGCTCAAAAAGGTAAATTTTGAAAAAAATGTTGTTGAAAGCTGAGCGCCGTTGCTGATGCCTTTAATGTAGTCCGTGAGCCAGACCTTGCATTTTAGAGTTGGAGTACCAACACGCTGAACAGATCCAATGCCGATTTTTGATTAGCTGGGTGTCTGAGGCGTCAGTAATGGGTGATTGACTTTTGAACAGTGTAGCCAAATGCCCGTACGGTGGCCGTCTTTAAAACGGCCTTCTGTTTTTTTAAATAAAACGTAAACATACAGAAAAAACGTCTAGACCACACACATACCCCACCCCCACCCCCAACCGAAAGGCCTATGGAGATCCAGCTTTGCTTATTTCATGCGTATTGAAATTCCACATCTTCTCATATACAATTAACGGACTTTATTTCTATGTTCTGTTCCAATAAAAGGATCTTGCACGAAAAACACCGTTTTTTCGTACTTTTCAAAAAATTTGTATATAAATTCCTCACCATGTAATGCCGTAATACATGCCCCGGGGTAATTTTCAAAACTATTTCCAAATGCAAATATAAAATATATTTTGGTAAAAGCGCCACTTATAAGTGTAAAACAATCTTAAATTGTCGTCTGTGCGCAGAATTACAACACATGTACATATAGTTATGTACGCAGTAACCAGCAACGGTTCTATCCCTAAACCGAACCCATCTTAAATAAAATAAATACATACATAAATAAATAAATAAACAAATAAATAAATAAATAAATGAACATTATTATGGTCACATCGGTGTGTTGTGAGACTATTATTATCATCACGAGTGCTGTGTGAAAAATTAAAACTTATTTTCACTTCGAACGTTTACTATGTCTGATTGCATAGCAATTTACTAAGTGTCTACATATTATTTTGTCTCGATCTATAGTCGCCATAATTGAGAGTTCACAGAAGCAGCCCAAACGTGATCCATGCGTTAATATGTGGAAACAATTCACCACGCGATATACTGGTAAAGTTGAGAGAATTTGCCTCGTGGAGAACACTTTATGAAGCAGCAAAGATTCGATGTTTCGAGCCCATCACTAAGTGTGAGGTGAAGGACAATGATGTGCCGAATAGCCGTTAGCCTTGCGAATGTAGGTCGATGTTCACGCACACGAAAGAACGCACCAGGCTACACAATGATCCAACGAACCACGCAATCGATGTTCCTGATTGGGCCATTGCACCAAGGAACTACTTTTGCGAACGTGAGTCAAAGTACGTAAAGGGCACACACAGCCGAGAACCCTTGATTCAGGCAGGAGACCTGAGAGCCGACAAAACTATTTGTGACATTGCAACTAAGACGGGTGATGAGAGACTTGTTGTTATTACTTCAAGGGGCATTGTTGCAGGCGAAGCACACTACCATTTTTCGTGTTATAACACTTTTGTATGCTGGTCGAGGGGTTTACCTGCGACCACATACCTTGTAAACAGATTGCATTGATTGTGAAGTGATAGATCTTCAAGCAAAGCTTGAGACATACAAAAATGGAGCACAGTGTGCGAAACTGATTGTACAGGCTGCTCTGGTTCTGCGCGGTGGTATAAAAGCTGGTATGACCAAGGAACAACAATGGCGGCCTATTTCCAAAGAAGCGGACGACCAGCATGTCGAGCTCCCCACGTGTCTGAATCAGATTTCGAAGGCCCTTCTTGGAGGAGAGCAACCCGAGTCTAGTTCATCCGACCGGCCATAGACTGGCGTGGTCCATGGGACAAGATGTTCTCAGTTCAGTGTCCAATGGCAAAATCATGACACCAAAGCACATCCTTCTCCCATGGGTTGTGAAGACATTGAATGGTAACGTAAAGCTGATTAGAACGCTGAACCGACTTGGCCATTCCTACTCGTACAGTAAGTTAGTGGAGATAGCCACTGCCTTTTCCATTGAGAATATTCAGAATTCCAGCAAGCAGTGTAGTCTACCTTCGGGTGCCCTGCCCCGTGTGCCCACTGTGCTTGCTTTCGTCAATATTGACAGAGTAAAGGAGACTTTTATTGGGTCTGGTACGCCACATCGTGCACATGGCATTGTTGTTCAGCCTCTTACCGTATCGGTGCACCCCTAGCAAATGAAAAACTCACCATCGATAAGAAAGAAAATAACCGAAGCATATATCCATTAGACCCTCCACTACCTATTTACATATCAGGCAAGAGAGCACGTCCTCCACTATTAACCCCAGCAAACCTGCCCATGCCACTGGCCAATGCCATGACAGCCACCCAAAGCAAAAATGTCCGCTGGGTATATGTTCGTCTCCATGAATGGGCACATCAAACACCCAGCTCATGGACTGGATTTAACATCAAAACGCGTGACCATGTGGCCATATCAACAGATAAGGTTGGATACTTACCAACCATCAATGCGCCTGCGACAAACCTATCCTGTGTCAGTCAGTGTCGATCCAACATCAATTAGAACTTGATAGGATTGTTGTAGTGATGGGCCAGCCCTTTATGTGAAGGCATCAGATGTTGCCTGAACACACAAGCTCAAATTCGAGAGCATCGTGCTAATGATGGGTAACTTCCATATCACTTGCAATTTGCTGTCCATCATAGGTAAGGTCTTTGGCGATGGTGGGCTTCGGGACCTTGCTATTGAGTGAGGGGAAATAGCTGATGGATCAGTTGACAAGGTTCTAGATGGAAAGCAATATAGCCGTGGCTTTCGCCTGCACAACCTCACATAGGAAGTTCTGATGAGAATTGCATTGACAGGGTTTCTAGAATGGTTGGAGGTGAACCATATGAGAGACCTTCAAAATCTAAATGAGATCTTATGTGTCGTTACAGATCTGCATAATGATACTTGTGCAGCCACTCTCGAGCTGCTTTGGCTGATGAATCTTGTCAAAGGATCCGTAATCTTTTTGCGGTATATTTAGAGATGCTGCGCCGTGAAGGGGGTCAACTGGCTGCATTTTGGATGAGCTACATTGATATTGTTGAAATAATGCTGGGACTAATTCGGGCTGATTGACACCTTCATCTCGCCTCAATCCGAGAAATGATACCCTAGTGTTTTGCAATGGCCAAAACAAACTACTCCAGATATCTGCCAGTGTACTATGCTCAGATGACACAATTGGATAACACCAGCCTAGCCTTGATTTCGCACATGCAAAATGGTGGATCTTCAGTTCAACCTCTACAGGCAAACCATTTGGAAGAATACCAGTTGATCAATCTCTCGAGGAGACAGTCAACAGAGACACCCAAAGGTCTGGCGGGACAAGAGGGTTAAGTCCGAACAAGGGTGCTGTTGCTTGCTACTATCGCACTGCTGAGTATAGGACAGCAGCTATTCGACAACTATGGGAACTCATCTCATTGCAAAGTGATAACATTGGACATGCGGATGTACAGCCTTCACGTATCCGGAGGGATGAGTCTGATGTAACATCCTTAGTTGATATGCTGGAGAATAACTGGGCCAATCCACTAGGTACCGAACCAAGTGGCCCTGTGAGCATGTCCACGGGCGTTGCAGTAACGCCTGGCATGTGCAGGGACTTGCTGAAAGCTAGAGACGATGGAGAGGAGGCCTACGAGAGACAAGCGAAAAAGATAGAAGACGGATCAGGTTTCCATGAACCAATCAAGAAGCTGCTGATAGCACAGAATCGCAAGCTACATATGAGCACTAGCCGATAGAGATGGTACCACGAAGAAAACAGGCAAAGCAATTCTAGGACACAACCTCGAGAAGGAAACTGCTTACATTGATACAATTTCTGGCTCAAGGACAACGAGTATCGATGTGATAGGTATTGTGCAGACACTCCTTGGTGAGAACTTAACCTTCAAGGAAGTGTCTGAGCAGGTGCTGTGGCATATGATAAACAATGGTGAGGCAAGTCACAGAATCGATGTAGTTTTCGACTTGTACAAGGAACAGTTGATAAATGGCGGGGGGGCTGAACGGGCGAGTCTAAGGATGGAGTAGTCGATCTAGTAGAAAGTTGGAAGGAAAGAGATAGTAGAGAAACGCTTGGTACGATCTCACTATTGATTACAAAGGAAAAAGTGACAGAGGTTGTTGAGCTACACAGGAGGAGACTGACACTAGAATTATGAGTCATGCCCGACATGCAGCTCACAGATACGGCAAGGTTTTAGCAGCTTCAGCGAACAGTGACGTATTCGTAATCCGAGGGGGGCTGCATTCAGAAATCATCGGCACTCAGAACACGAGGATCTTCTTGACCCATGGGAAGAAAAATAAGATCAGGCTCATTGACATACCCAGACTAGCAACAATCCTTGGCAGAGATATGTGCAAGGAAAGAGATAGTAGAGAAACGCTTGGTACGATCTCACTATTGATTACAAAGGAAAAAGTGACAGAGGTTGTTGAGCTACACAGGAGGAGACTGACACTAGAATTGTGATTCATGCCCGACATGCAGCTCACAGATACGGCAAGGTTTTCGCAGCTTCAGCGAACAGTGACGTATTCGTAATCCGAGGGGGGCTGCATTCAGAAATCATCGGCACTCAGAACACAAGGATCTTCTTGACCCATGGGAAGAAAAATAAGATCAGGCTCATTGACATACCCAGACTAGCAACAATCCTTGGCAGAGATATGTGCACAGCATGTGTCGTTGCCCATGCTTAGACAGGTTACGATTCTGCCGCTGCATTTGGTGGCCAAGGTAAAGTAAAAGCCATTAACCTAGTATGGAAGAGACAGCCATTTATGGAAGCATGCATGGCCCTAGGATTGGAGTGGTCGATCCCAGAAGCTACGTTTGCTCCAATACAGACATTCACCTGTAAACATGTACTCACTCAGTAAAAAGATAACATCTGTCAATATGAGGAGGTATAACATGTTCCGATCTAAACAGGGAGATGTTTCATCAGGACAATTGCCCCCACGCCAAGATGCCGTCACGCAGCACACAAAACGCACCAATTACCAGGCAGGCATTTGGCGGAGCAGCTTGTAGAGTTCTCCGAATATCCCTGATCCAACCGACGGCCATGGATGGGTGATAACTGATGGACAATCTACCCTCTGCATCATCGGTTGTTCTTTCCCTCCTGTCTTGCAAGTGCACCCGCTCATGCAATGCTGACACCTGAACATGCATTCAAAACGGGCTTCCTTGCATCCCAGCTTGCAGACTCCAGAACTGCAGCAATGTTCGGGAAGAAGATGAGGACAGGGTTCAAGATGCGGAAGAGGGTGAGGGTGATGAAGATTATATTTTACACTTACACAAGCAGCATTCAGTTGTTTAACGAATAAAGTAAACGACATTTGTTTTAATTTGAATTAGCTTACTTTGAAACTACTCTCCAAACAGATCTTACAAGCAGGCTGATAGAGATATTTTCATGCACAGAAGGTTGAAAATATGCAAGTCGAAACAGATTCTCAAGTGTTAAAATGATGTTTTCGAATTAATTTCGTGTGCGAAATAATATTTGGCTTCCAATTCTTTTAATCGCATGTTTTCAAGTCTTCTTTCTGAAATGCCATACCAGGTTACATGTGATCTGACAGTACTCCCACCCCCAAATCGCGAAAACTTGAAAACAGGAATTAAATAAAAAATCCTAGAATACAAAAAAACACCCTTTATAGCTGATGCTATGGATAGAATGTAGGTCCATCAAGATGACCAAACAGGAAATTTGACCAGGAAATGTATTGAGTGGTCATGGTGAGGAACCTCAGAAGACACATTTTTAAAAGTACCCAAAAACGGCAATTTTTAGCACAGGAACAGATAATAGACATAATGTACCTGCATTAAATATCCTAAGATGCAGAATTTAAATGTGACTAAAATAAGCCAAACTGGTACTCCCTATGCCTTTTTGTTGGGGAGCTAAATGTTTTTTACTGAATCATCAGGTTTTAGTAAAAGAAATGCCGGCCATGTTTAAGTTGGCCGCCGGACAGGCATTTGATTACATTTTTCAAAACACCATCATCCATTTCCTGACGCCTCAGGCACAAAGCTAACCAAAAATCCACATTGGATCTATTCAGGTTTTTGGTACACCGATTCGATCTGACTCACGGACTATTAAGCTTTTGATCCCAAAATGTGCATGCCTCTTTAATTGCGACCCCGCGGTCAAGCTTCCCCAAGTTTGAAGACGGTAGCTCCAGGAGAAGCAGGGTTATTGAAAAATGCATCAAGGATGTTCATTTTGAAAACAATGTTGTTGAAAGCTGCTGCTATTGTGTTTAAGACTCCCCCCAGCCCATACGATATATTGGGTCCCCGCGGAAAAGCTTGCACCCACGCGTGGAGAAGATTGTTCCTATATAACCAGAGTTAGAAAAGAAGGAGAAGAAGATGAAGAAGAAGAAGTAGAGGAAGAGGAAGACGAAGAAGAAGAAGAAGAACAAGAACAAGAAGTAGAATAAGCGCTCCATACTCATATCAACGCTTGTGACTAGCGACGGAGCTAACTTGAAATATATGTATGTGTCTAAATCGTATTCATGAGCTGGTCCACGCTTTGCATGCGGTACTCATATATGCCCTGTCGAAAGTTTCATGACAATTAGTGAACTTGCTACGACGACAACACACTAAGCTAAACAGCAACACACCCAGAACCCCATCGCCATCATCCCGGGTCAGCTTCTTCATAATTTAACAAGTTTCTAATTTACTTATTTGGGCAGCAGCTTCAAACTTAAACGATCTGAAGTGGCCATGATGGCATCAAATGACAGCTGAATAAATGCAGGACAGCGTTTGTGAAGCTGCATTCCTTAAGGAAATGGCTAGCGTAGGTAATCAGCATAGGTCTACTCTCCGACGACTAACTTCGCTATGGCTCGGAGTGTTAGTACGCAGCATTACACGGCAATGATGGAGCTTTGCATAAGACATGCTTAAGAAAGATGCCGCCATTGTGTTGGCATTCGACCATTTCCAACAACAGGCGTTAACAAATACCACAAAACAACAGGGAATAACTGATACTCTGAATAGACCTTTCCACTTTATCCATCCATGATATGACGTCATAATTAACTAGGTAACGTTTATAATCAATGACGTCAAGCCTGGCGTAGATAAGGATGTCACGAGTGCATATTTGAAGACGGACTATGCTTTGTTGTACGATTTGTATATCTTTACTATTTAATAAATATTCTGTTGAAATTAGTTTCAACATATTTAACAGCATATTTGTGTGGTTTTCTGGAAATTGATAGTCAGGAAGTTCGGGGATCGGTCAATCCCTACACGAGCGAGGTGTGGGTGGGACTTAGCTAGAGGTGTGCGGGTCTTAACAGCAAATGGAAAGGTCCATTGATGGGGTTTGGGATGAACATGAATTGACCATATCTTGGGAATGTTCAATACCATGCATTGGAAAATAGATATGACATGGGCCCCGTGATGGAAGGGAACGTGCGCCAAACCAAAATAATTCGCATATTTTTCCCCATTTAAAAGTGCGCCCTCGGAATATCGACCTGACCCCAAATCTAAATATGTACTTATTGAATGTCAATTAAAAAAAATTAAAATACTTTTTTGACAAATTTATAACTGGAATAACTGGCTCGGCTATCGAGCCAGTCTTTCCAGTGTTACATTTCCAAAACCATTCTTATTTTGGCCTATTGATGAGCATTCGTATGGACAGTACATATGCCCCTCTTTGCCAGGATTCGTCAGTAATGGGTTAAATTGAACAAGGCCTGGGGAGTGATAGTGTAGGATGGCGACATATGCATGATGCAAGACGATAAGCGTAGCTAAGAACAACTGACTTTAAAAGGAGTGGCCTTGTGGGGGCCAAATCTGCTGCTACACGTGGACACGAAGCGGATGGGTATGTACGCAGCTATACTTCCATCGTGCACTCCTTGGAACTCAAAGAAATGTATATGTTTGCATATGGTGGATGGAAATGTTTTAAGAGAGACAATACAGCTGCCCACTGTATCCATCCATCATATGGCGTCATAATTAACTGCGTGACGTGCAGAATGACATCAAAATCAATGCCGCCATTATGACTTCATGAATGGCGGAGATAAGTACGTCGCGAACGCATAATTGAAGGCGGACTATGCGTTGGTGTACGAATTGCATGTCTTTACTCTTTAATAAATATTATGTTGAATATTTTGAAACTAATTTGACTGGGTGTTGTTGCTGCCAAAGGCAGCAACAGCACCCAGGCGAATTAGTTTTAAAATATGTAACAAATTATCTGTATAGTTTTCTGGAAATTGATAGTTAGAGAGTTCGGGGATCGATCAATCCCAACACGATCGATGCATGGGTGGAGCTTTGCTAGAGATGGGCGGGACATAGCTAAATCTGGAAAGGGCCATTGGGCGCGATTGGTCTACACGGTGCACCCGTTAATCTTCGAATTTGTCAATAACATTGTAATTTACTGATTGGAAATGTCAAATTTGCAGACAAAGAGAGGAGTATGTTTGAGAATGTATCAATGGAATGACTGGTATCGTTATGGAGCCAGTCATTCCAGTGGTGGATGCTCAAAGATAGTCTTCTCTTTGTCTGTATATTGGCGTTTCTCATGAACTACGCACAATTTAGTTTTGGCGGGCTGGAGTTAACTCTTTAACCCGTGAATGTATTCAAGAAAATTAAAATTTTCCCATAGAAAACGTCAATTTACAGACCAAGAGAAGGCTATTTTTGAAAATTTTACCACTGTAATGAGTGGCGCGGTTATCGAGCCAGTCATCCAGTGGTAAATTTTCAAAAATGGTCTTCTCTTGGTCTGCAAAAGGACATTTCCCGAGACCACTGCAGAAGTTGTTTTTGGCTTATATGGGTGTTAAAGGATTAATAGTTAATGTGAATTCACATGTGTGTAGGACATGCGACATCCATATGTCTATTCTTCTTTCTGTCCCTCCGTCGCTACACCGTATCCGGCATGTTTAACGCGATGGAACCGATACGTCACTCAACTACATTACGTCATAATCGATTACATTACTAGTTAGCTGATGTAACAATTATAATGTCGCATAGTTCTCCGTCAAGAAGCGGCAACAGTACGTCAAGTGTACAAATTGTATATGCCTTTGATGGATGTACTATTTAATAAATATTGTGGTTACCATTTTGAAACTAATTTGACTGAGGCGCAGTGGCAATTCGACTGGAAGCTTGCGTTATGCTGGATACAACATGTACTAGTAACTATCGACTCGGTAGCCAGTTCGTCATTTTGATCAGCTCTAGGTATTAAACAGAGTGGTGGATGCAAAGATCGTGAGGTAAACAGACAGACAGCCAAGCATATTCACATCGACTTGAAGGTCTGGACTCGTCCTTTTCGTGTGTTAGGAAGCCGAGGGAGTTAACTCGATTTGCATTATTTTTACAATGGTAAGGAGTGATTTCCCTTGGTCGATTCGCAGCGTGACAATACACAATCTAAAGCCTGCCATCCATTTGCGAGTACATAGACATGCATTTGTGCGTATATGTAGCGCATATGCGGATGCGTATGCTCGAAGCGCGTATTTGAATACATCCATGTATGTATATATTGAAGTTGGTATTTATTCGTATATACACCTGTGCAAAAGTTAAGCACCAGCAAAAACAATAGAACGTAGAAACATGATGGTACAACTAGGCTGCCATACTTTTTGTCCCCGCGTTAGCTGACATAATTCCAAGTACGAAATGCACATGCATGCATGACTTCACGCCGCTTGATGTCCGTGCGTGGCGGGAAACAGCACACGTGTTCAGTTATGTAAAAGTCCAGTTTGAGGTGTAGAACATTACATACAGATTTAGGCGACAAGATTAGGAATTTTGTGTTCATGACCGTGGTTTATTTGTACAGAGAGAATTAGCTCTTGATTGTGAACCGCTATGGCAAGACGAAGGTTAAGTGATCGTGTGAAATGGCAAATCATAGGCATGCATACCACTGGTATGTCATGCAGAGAGATTGGCAGACAGCTGAACATTAACCATACTGTAATCAGTCGTTTGATTGCAAAACATGGGCAAACTAACGAGGTGAAGGACAGGCCTAGATCTGGAAGACCGAAGAAGACTACTGCCCGTGATGATCGAGCCCTAGTACGCCTTGTTAGGAGATCTCCATTCACCAACAGCAGAGTGCTCAGCCAGCAATGGGAAACGCGCAATAGAGTGTCAATGTCTACCGTCAAAAGGAGACTGTATGCTGCTGGCATGAAAGCTAGGAGACCTGTCAGACGTCCTCTCCTCACTGCACACCACAAAGAGGAGCGTCTGAGGTGGTGCAACGAAAGAAGACACTGGAACATGAGATCCTGGAGACGGGTACACTGGTCCGATGAAAGTCGGTTCCTGCTTCATGCCACAGATGGTCGAACTCGTGTATGGAGGTCCAGACGCACGACGTACGACCAACGTAACATCATGGAAGAAGTTCCATTTGGTGGAGGTTCCGTTATGATATGGGGTGCATCTCATTTGATTGTAAGCTGGATCTGTTGACTGTACCTGGAACACTAAATGGACAAAGATATCAAGATTCCATACTGGATAGAGTTGTGGTCCCTCATTTTGTAAATCATGCACCTGGAACCCACCCTATATTCATGGATGACAACGCCCGACCACATCGTGCTAGAGCTGTGCATGAATACCTCCGCCAGAATGCCATCGAAACCCTACCATGGCCAGCAAGGAGCCCTGACATGAACCCTATTGAGCATATCTGGGACATTCTGGGAAACATGGTGAGAAGGAGGGATCCTCCTGTGCAGAACCTACAGGAATTAACAGACGCACTCCATCTTGAATGGCAACGAATACCACAATGGCGTATCAGTCGGTTGGTGACCAGCATGAGACGTCGTGTCCAGGCCGTCATCCAGGCACAAGGTGGATATACCCGGTATTAATAATGACAGTCTCAAACTCGTGCACAGATGTTAAACTTCGTTTTCAGACACCATTAATGACAATCTAGCCACGTGTGTCAACTGTAGGGCAATAGTTGTCAGTTGTGTCAACGTAACCATATTCAGGCCTCGTTTTCAAGTTCAAACAAAAACATGCAGTGTTTCCCCACCATCATAATCAGCATTCCTCTAGTTGCATTATTACCTCTTGCACTAAGATGGATGGGTACATAAATGTTTATGCTATTGCTTTCTTCATAGCACATGAATATACCCTCGCATGTGCGTAAAAATAGGGTGGTGCTTAACTTTTGCACAGGTGTATATATATGTATTACATAATAGTAGTGGTCTCAAACAGAGACACATACGTCAGAACAAGTTCTACCCAATGTTTTTCTTCCGCTTCCACATCCGCCGTATTTACCCATTTAACGATGCACCTTCGGAATACTCGACCTGACCCTAAATCTAAATATGTACTTATTGAATGGCCATTTCAAAAAATGAAAAGACTTTTATGACAATTTATAACTGGAATAACTGGCTCGGTTACCGAGCCAGTCTTTCCAGTGTTAAATTTCCAAAACTATTCTTATTTTGGCCTATTGATGAGCATTCGCATGGACAGTACTTATGCCCCACTTTGGCAGGATTCGTCAGTAACGGGTTAAATTGAACAGGGCCTGGGTAGTGATTGTGTAGGATGGCGCCATATGCATGATGCAAGACGACAAACTAGGGCCTCCTTATGCCTAGCTAAGCACTACCTAGGGCCGAACCAAAGCATACCAATGCCTAGCCAATGCATACCTAAGGCCTAACAATGTCCAGCCAAGGCCTACCTTAGTACTAGCCAAGGCCTACCAGGGCATAGCTAAGGGCTACCAAGGCCGAGCTAAGCCATACCTTGGGTCTAGCTAAGGCCTACAAGGACATAGATAAGGTCTAACAAGGTATAGCTAAGATCCACCATAGGCCTACCATAGGCCTGTCTAAGGCCTACCTAAGGCCGAATTCAGTCCTATTGAAGGCATACCATAACCCAACACAAGGCGTACCTAAGGCCTACCAAGGCATAGCAAAAGCATGGCATAATACAGTCTAAGGCCTACCAAGTCCAAGCATAGGCCTAACTACGACCGACCCAAGGCCTAACATAGGCCTACCAATGGGCTACCAAGGCTTAACAATTGCCTACATAAGGCCTATTAAGACCTAGTTGTGGCTCACCATAGCTATGCTACGGTCTGCCAAGGAATACCTTATGCCTACCAAGGCATGGCTAAGGTCTAGTTGTGGCCTACCCAAGGCTAGCCGAGTCATAGATAAGGCCTACTAATGCATGGCTAAGGGCTACATTAGGCCTAGATAATGCCTACCATAGGCCTACCATAGATCTGCATAAGGCCTGGCAAGGACAGGCTATGGCCTACCTTAGGTGTAGCCAAGGCCTAGCAATGTCTAGCTAAGGTCTGCCTTAGACCTACCTAATGACTACCATGGCCTAGCTAATGCCTAGCTGAAACCTACCAAGGCCTATCTAAGGCATATCTTAGCCTGGCTAAGGCCTACTAAGGTATAGCTAAGCCCTACCAATGTCGAGCTAAGGCATACATTAGGCCTTGCTAAAGCCTAGCTAAGGCTTACCTTATGCCGAGCTACGATATAATTAAAGCCTACCAAGGCCTAGCTAGGCATACATAAGCCATAGCTAAGGCTTACCAATACATGGCTAAGGCATACCCTAGGTATGCTTAAGTCGTAGCAAGGCCTAAGTAATGCCTATCTAAGGCCGACCGATAGCTAGCTAAGACCGGCCAAGGCTTAGTTAAGGCCTACTGCTGTCTAGCTAAGGCTTACCTTAGGCCTAGCTACGGCCTACCAAGCTATAGCATAGGCCTATCTTAGGCATACCATATGCCTGTCTATGGCATAGGAGGGTCCACTTTAGGCATGGCTAAGTCAACCCATAGGCCACTACAAGGCTAATCTAAGGCCTACCAAGACATAGGCAAGGCGTACCACAGTCCTAACTAAGGCATGCCAAAGTCTAGCATAGCACTAACTACGGCCTACCCAATGCCTACCAATGGGTTGTCAAGGCCTGCCACCTGCCTACATAAGTCCTAACAAGGTCTAGCTGCAGTTCACCATAGGTATGGCTACGGTCTACCAAGGCATATCTTAGGTATTCCAAGGCATGGCCAATGTCTAGCTATGGCCTACCTACGGCCTGCCAAGGCATAGATAGTGCAATACCTATCAATGCCTATCTAAGGCCTATATTAGCCTGACTAAGGCCCACTAAGGCATAGCTAAGCTCTACCAATGTCGAGCTAAGGCATACCGTAGGCCTAGCTAAGGCCTATCAAAGCCTACCTTATGCCTAGCTAAGACATAATTAAGGCCTACCAAGGCCTAGCTGCGGCTCACCATAGGTATGGCTAATATCTACTAAGGTCTACCAAGGTATGGCTAAAGTCTGGTTATGGCTTACCTAATGCCTGCCAAGGCACAGATAATGCCTACCAACGCATAGCTAAGGGTCACCTTAGGCCTAGATAATGCCTGCCATAGGCCTACCGTAGGTCTGCATAGGACCTAGCAAGGCCAGGCTATAGCCTACCTTAGGCCTAGCTATGCATACATAAGGCATAGCTAAGGCTTACCAATACATGGCTAAGGCATACCCTAGGTATGCTTAAGTCGTAGCTAAGGTCTACCAATGTCTAGCTAAGGTCTACATCAGGCATTGCTAAGACATATCTAAGGCCTACCAAAGGCTACTGTAGGCCTAGCTAAGACATACGTAAGGCATACCAAGGCAGGGCTAAGGCATACATAAGGCCTAGCTAATGCCTATCTCAGGCCTAACTACGGCCTACCAAGACCTAGAAAAAGCTGACCAATGCATGGCTAAGCTCTACACTATGCCTACTTAAGTCATACTAAGGACTAATTGATGACAACCTAAGGCTTACCAATTCCTAGCTAGGGCCTACCTTATGCCAAGCTAAGCCCTGCCAAGGGCCTACCCAAGGCATACCAATTCATAACTAATGCATACCTAAGGCCTAACAATGCCTATCTAAGGCGTAACTTAGACCTAGCCAAGGCCTACCAAGGCATAGCTAATGCCTACTCCTGTTTAGCCAAGGCCTACCAAGGCCTAGCTAAGGCCTACCTCAGACCTATGCCTTACCTATGCATTAGCCAGATTTGATTAGGCCTCAACTTGGCCTTGTCTAAGCCTTAGCCAGACTTGATTATACCTTAACTAGGCCGTGCCCAGGCTTTGCTAGGTCGTAACTATGCCTTAGCTAGCCTTGAATAGGCCTTACCTAGGCCTTAAATAGTCCGTAGCCAGGCATACCTGGCCTTGCAGATGTCTTACCTAAGGCTTATCCACGCTTGATTAGGCGTTACATAGGCCTTAGCCAGGCTTAAGTTGGCCTTAGCCACACTTGATTGGGCCTTACTTAGGCCTTAACTAGACCTTATCCAGGCTTAGCTATGCCTTAGCTAGGCCTTAGCCATGCTCTTCTTGGCCCTAGCTACACCTTAGTCAGGCTTAACTAGGTCTTGCCTAGCCCTTACCTAGGCCTTAGTTAGGCTTTTCTAAGCCTTAGTAAGGCTTTGATAGATTTTACCTAAACATTAGTCAGGCTTTGCTAGGTCTTAGCTATGCCTTACGTAGGCCGTAGCTAGGTTTTGTTAAACCTTACCTAGTCTTTAGTCAGGCTTTGCTAAGCCGTACTTAGGCCTTATGTAAGCTTTGAAAGACAATACCTAGGCCTCAACCTGGCTTTTCTAAGATTTACATAGGCCTATGCCAGGCTTTGGTAAGCCGTAGCTGGACAGTACCTAGGTCCTCACCACGCTTTCCTATGCCTTGTCATGACCTAGCTAGGCTTTGCTATGCCTTACATAGGCCGTAGACAGAGCATAGACAGGTCTTATCCATGGCTTAGCCAGGCATTAGCTGAACTAGGCCTTAGCCAGCCTTTGCTACACCTTACTTAGACCGTAATCTAGGCATTGGCCAGGATTTGCTAAGCCTTGACTAGGCTTTGGCTAGGCTTTGCAAGACCTTATCTAGGCGCTAGGTCAGTCTCGGCTAGACCTTATTTAGGCTTTAGACAAACCTTAGCCAGGCTTTACGCAGGCCCTAGCCATCCATTGCCATGTGTTACTTAGGTCTTATATATGCCTTAGCCAGTCTTAGCTAGGCCGTACTTCGGGCTCAGCCAGGCTTTGTTAGGCATTACCTAGTCAATAGCGAGGCTTTGATAAGCCTTATCTAGGCCTTAGCCAAGCTTTGCAAGACCCTACCATGCCTTGGCCAGGTTTGGTAGACGTTACCTGGACCTTTTCAAGGCTTTACCAGGCCTTACATAGTCCATAGCCAGATGGTGATAGGCTTTACCTGGGCCTTAGCCAGGCATTGCTAGACATTGTCAAGCTCATAACGAGAATTGCTAGGTCTTAGGGAGGCCTTAGCTAGGCCATAGCCAGAATTTGTTAGATCTTACCTAGGCCTTAGCCAGGCATTGATAGACTTTACCTAGGCCTTAGCCAGGCTTTGTTAGACATTGACTAGGCCTTAGCGAGACTTTGCTAGGTCTTAGATAACTAGGCCTTTGTCAGGATTTCCTCGGCCTTAACTAGGGATTAGCCAGACTTTGCTATGTCTTACATAGGCCTTATCCAGGCCTTATTCAAGCTTTACTAGGCCTTACTTAGACCGTGGTCAGGATTTGTTAACCAGGCCTTAACCAGCCTTTGCTAAGCCTTATCTAGGCCTTAGCCAAACTTTGCAAGACCTTACTTATGTCTTAGCCAGGATTTGGTAGACGTTACCTTTACCTTTTCAAGGTTTTACTAGGCCTTACCTAGTAGTTCTCAATCCTTGCAACACGAAGTGCCTGTTGCTGAGACAAGACCAGTGTGTCTGTGGTCACGTCAGTTCCATGGTCCTTCGACGTATGCAGAGTCACGTTGAGAGCGAGAATTTCACTCCCTTCAGGTCAAGGATTTCTTCCACCAGCTTTTTCTTGATCTTGTTTTGGCTGTCTGCAAGGTAAGCCTCTGGATCCTTCCCATCTGCTTTATGAACATGGAGTACCTATCCGCGCAGATAGTACTCGATTACAAAGAGTGTTTTGACGAAGTCTTCCGGTAGATTGTTAAATTCGGCGTTTGTGAGCCTTTTTAGAGTCGGTGTGAGCTTCTCAATAGCTGGTGTTGCCCAGTGTCGTGGAGCCGGAGTGAGCTTCTCAGAAGCTGGTGTTGCCTTGTTGAGTAGAGATTGTATGGGCGTCTCAAACGCTGGGGTGTGTAGCCTGTGTGGGGTGCCACGTGGAGCCACTACCATGGGAACCGTGGATTCTTTCTACGCGGAGACGGGGGTGGGATAGCAGGTGGCTGTTCTCTGAGAGCTGTCAGCCCTCTGAATATACAACATGGCTGATAATTCCTTGACGCAATAGCTTCATCAATTCTTGGACAGCTTTTTCCATGATCTGACAATTTCGTGGATATCAGTATGTGACTGCTGTCTGACCATTACCTACACCAGATAAGGGTGTACACTCTGTGGGCCTCTATACGTGTACAGAGCCCTTCGTACCATAAGTACGCTCGTACTGAACTGGTAGTGAACACTGTTCACAGTTCTGGTGGTCTTGCCTGATACTCGGGGCTAAGTGCGGAATCATTGAATTGACAGTTCGGTGCAAATGCACTGATCGAAGTGGTAGCTCTCCCTATGCTGGTGAATAGCAACTGCTAACAGCTGTAGTGGCCGTGCCCTCCAGAAAACAGACACTCATTTTCACGTCTGGAAGACTCAGGGCTAAGTGTGGATGCACTGAACTTGGCAGTTCGATGGGCAGGTACTGCACTGTCAGTTCCCGCTGTGCTGGTTATATCACTGCTGACAGCTGTGATAGTGACCTCCGTGATAGACGCTCACCTTCTTTCCTGATACTCTGTGTTAAGTGTGGATGCACTGAATTGGCAGTCCAGTGCATATGCACTGACCTGGTAGATCCCACTTTACTGGCTATATCACTGCTCACAGCTATGCCCCTAAAGGGACGTTCAAACACTATCACTGTCTTCTAGGCAGGCCGGCTTGTGGTGGGCCCGACCCCAGTAGCTAGTACGACCAACTACATGGCCAGTGTGATACATCCCAAAATCTTGTTATAGTTTAGGGCTGCTAGATCCCGTGGGGCTGCTCAGGTCGTAGTTTCTGTTTGGATGCTGGTGGGTGAGATTTGTCTTACTGTCATCCCAGGGAGGGCTTAATCTTAGCTTGCCATTATTCTACTACTAGGCTTTAAACATATCATGCAAGGTGAACGGACGGCAAAATATGGGATGCATCTACTAATATGCATAATCAACATATCTCGGTTGCAGAGATTGTACCAATTTACTATCCATTAAACTCTAAGACATTGAAGAAAATTGAAATGTTCGGCAAGATGAAAGGATGGAGGAGCTGACAGACTGATGAACGGATGAGTTTGCGTAAAACAATAAAAGTCTCCTTCAACACACATTTAATGTTTTAATAATATACCCCAATTAAATCTCTGGTTATCAACGAAAAACTGGAATATACAAGAAGTGGGAATCTAAGCTATAGAAGAAATGCGAAAATAGTCCCGGATTTAGAGACGTTCAGCAAGATGTACGGTCGGGCGTGCGCACGAGCAGGTAAACTTATCAAGCATATGAGGCTTCTAGAAAGAACCAGACAATACATAGGTCTAAAGTTGTATCACTAAACTCCAAGTAGAACCTAAGTTATTGAAGAAAAAACACGAATCGTTTGTACATTTTGACATGTTCTGCAAGCTGAACGGACGGACCGACGGACGAACACATTCATGGATGGAGAATCGGAGTGCAAATTAATCACATGAGTTCTAATGTTATAAAGAAAACATAAACGCCACGTATAAGTGGCGACTCTACTGCTACAGCTGCTGCTAATGCTACTGCTGCTAATGCTACTGCTGCTGCTGCTACTACTACTGCTGCTACTACTACTGCTGCTACAGCTGCTGCTGCTGCTGCTACTACCACTACTACTACTACTACTACTACTACTACTACTACTACTACTACTACTACTACTACTACTACTACTACTACTACTACTACTACTACTGCTACTGCTACTACTACTACTAATAATACTACCACTACTACTACTACTAATGCTACTACTGCTGCTACTACTACTACTACTACTACTGCTGCTGCTGCTGCTGCTACTACTACTACTACTACTACTGCTGCTGCTGCTGCTACTACTACTACTACTACTACTACTACTACTGCTGCTACTACTACTACTACTACTACTACTACTACCACTACTACTACTACTGCTACTACTGCTGCTACTACTACTACTGATACTACTACTACTACTACTACTACTACTACTACTACTACTACTACTACTACTACTGCTGCTGCTGCTGCTACTACTACTACTACTACTACTACTACTACTACTACTGCTACTACTACTACTACTACTACCACTACTACTACTACTGCTACTACTGCTGCTACTACTACTACTACTACTACTACTACTACTACTACTGCTGCTGCTGCTGCTGCTACTACTAGTACTACTACTACTACTGCTACTACTGCTACTACTGCTGCTACTACTACTACTACTACTACTACTACTACTACTACTACTACTAGGCTAACTGGCTGGCTGGCTGCCTGGCATCTGTTTCAATCGCTAAGTCGGCATTAGACAAGATTATGTTGGCATAGTTAAGACAAAAGTCGCCATTAGAAAGGATTATGTCGACATAAATAAGTCGTAAGTCGACGGCAGAAGCGGGCAATAACATAATCTTTGGGCGAGTTATTCGTTTATAAAGAACATTTTATTACACGCGTTTGTTGTACACAATTTGATTGGCAACTGTCATTCTTTTAACGAGTATACGATACCGGATTCTACTACTCGAATGGTAAATTATTTGGAGTCGTATACTCTGAGAGCGCTGAAATAGCGCTCGATATCAATACATGACGTCATAAATGCACACGCTTCAAATAGCTATATATGATGTGACCAAATTAAGAAGAGCCACATTTGCATATGACGCTTTAATATCGCTGGCGACGCGGTAAAACGTCGCCGGCGATATTGCGTAATATCACCAGCAATATTGTGTAATATCGACGCGACGTTGCATAATATCGCTGTAGATATTGCGCAATATCACTGGCGATATTTTGTAATGTCGACGGCGACATTACACAATATCGATGGCGACGTTGCAAAATATCGACGGCGATATTTTGTAATATCGACGGCGACGTTACAAAATATCGCCGTCGATATTTTGTAACGTCGCCAGCGACATTGTGTAATATAAAAGTGTACATCCGTGTACACGTATGCCCGCGTGCGTATTGCGTATTAGTATGCGTAGTTTGTATACGTGTGCGCATGCGTGAAGTGCGTACATGAATATATCAACGTATCCGTAGATTGAAGATTCATTTCTGGCCGTATATACAGACTTCCGCCCATTCCTACTTGAAGGTCGTCACGTGACTAACGTCACATGAATGTAGTCGTATTGTGTTCCTATAATTTCGATTTTATACGCATTCGCGTTACGTGTACGCACCACGTATACACGCACGCACGCACGCGCGCGCCCGCGCGCGCATGCGCGCACGCACGCACACACACACGAGTACATGGATGGGACGCTTTGGAACAGCATAGCCTATAAACATATTACGCCCACACGCGCATTACATCCGGATGTAACCCCAGTCCTAACCTGTCCATTGCGGACGCTGCGTGTAGAGCCTCCTAACGAGGTTAGTATTCACTAAAGTAAAGGGGGCGCTTACTACAGCGCATTTGGTATTGGAAATTGAGTCGGGGTCAAGTGGAAGTACCTTAAATTACTTAATGTCTCTATTTATTATTAGGCCTGCCCGGCCCGCACCCCTCTCCTTTCTTCCATCGCTCACAACCCCATCCACCGCCCACCCCTCTCCACCCACTCCCTTCCCCCATCCCTCCCCGCACGTCTCTCTTCCCTCCCTATCTTCCTCACTGCCACCCGTCGCTCAAGCCCCCACCCCACCATACCCACACACATCCATCCATCCCATTCCCTCCATCCATCCATCCATCCCTCCCATACACCCCTCCCTCACATCCCGCCATCCCTCCCTCCGCCCTCTCCCCCACCTCACACCCCAAGCCACTCCACCCCCTCCATCCACAACCTCCCTCCCTCCATCTATCCCTCTCACCTCCCCTTCTTAGCACCACACGCCCACCTCCTCCCCATCAACCCATCCTTCTTGATGATCACGTTATCTGTATAGTTTCATACCAGTTCTGCTTAAAGCTGCTGCTAAATTAAAAATTGAAATCATAGGCATGCATAATGTTAAATATGTACCCCAGCTTATCTTACAGGACAATTCCGGGATGATAAAAAGTATGCTTTATTTGAAAGATTATTACATGTTTTATGAAATTGCACAAGAATAATAACCAGATAGAAATAGCGGAACCAAGTATCGCTAGATAAAGTCGGTAAAATGGACAATTTTTCGCACATCGGGGCACTGCCATTTTATCGCGTCTAGCAACGTCAGCCCCGCACCACCGCTATTGCTATGACTGGAGGAGCTAGGCCAATAGATGCGGGTATATATTTTAAGGAAGTATACGTAAATGATAATAGCAAACGAACCGCTGAAGCGATTCCAATGATTCTAGGATCTCTAAATAGGTGCCGACCTCGGGATTAATATGATGTAATGGATGTTAATATCGGAAAAGAGGTTCAAAAGAACCTCTTGAATTTTTCATAATTATTTTTATATAAAATAAATTATTCATCTAAGATACGATCTGAATATATGTTATCCTTTTTTTTGGTAAAATTCAGCATGAGATGGTTTTTGTCTCGCAGACTCTATCCTTGCGTATTGACATTAAATTGGAGTGTGCTTAAAGCTGAAAGAAATGGCTATTTGCCTGACCAATTATAATTTTGCTCACGTGAATATTGGCAGAGATATCACCAGCTGAATTAACATTTTGACATAAAATCTGGGAATTTTCATCCCCGATCAATATTGCCTGACAAGCTGTAGTAATTTCAATAATTAAGATATTTTGATGTAATTTTTCCCGTTATGTGATAACATTGTATAGCTTCGGCACAGCAAATTCTCTCATTGTAGCTGTAATACTCATTCTGATATGGGATGATGGATAGAAGTGCATCCTGAAATTTTTGTTTGAAATTTTGCTGGCTTAGTTTTTCCCGCAGAGTGTATCTTTTGAACCACTAGGCCGATTTTAACATAGCACTGGATAAACCTTCGAATTTGAAGCTACAGGTAGGTATCAGAATTATTACAATCGGTTCTGGAAATATTATCATATCATATGTTTTCTTGGAATATATATTTACACTGCCTGCGACACACGCTATAACGGTATCTTGAGTTGGCTGAGTATTTGACAATACACACGTGTCAAGTGTGCCACTTCATTTAACCCTTATCGCATGGTGTAAAATGCGTAATAGCCTACTTACAGAGATAGTGCCGGCGTACATTTTGAAAAAAAAATGTTGCTGAAACGTGTTGCTCTCGTGCACATCAATGACTTACAGTAGCATTGTTACCAAAATGGGCACATTCTGATAGGATAGAGAAAATGGGATCTATGCTTCAGCGGTCTAGTGGTTAACGATTCCCCACCGACTTCGGATACTAGAATTACTTGAAAAACTTACTAGCTTAACTGAACAATGTCCTAGTGATTACAAATTAGCACATGTTAGGCATCCATGCATTATACATATGTACTGCACAGCCTTCGTGCTCGGCAAAGATAGTGTTGGTGCGGGGATGACTTCAGAACCTCGTGAAATCTGGCTCTCGTTGCAAGAAAATGGCGCCGCCCGGGAGATAAAATAATCCCATGTTTACGATGGTATAAGTACTCCTATTATTTGTCTATTGTTTTTGTTTAGGATCTAATATGTTAGTCATATAACAGTCTTTCAAATAAAGTACACTTTTACCAATCCCGGAATTGTCCTTTAAATCAATATATACAGTGCAAGTCAGAATTAACTGAAAGTATTTAAAAAACAAAATAAATCTTTCTGTAGAATATTTTGATCAAAATTGGACTGGAAGACATTGCTGCCGAATTGTGTTCAAAATATTCAACAGATTATTTTTCTACATCATGTTCAAAATTATACTAACGAACATGATTCTGTTTTTGTTTTGGAAACATGTTAACTTAACGCTTCACGAGATGTACTGTGTATTGCTCGGCTAAACGCTTCACGAGATGTACTGTGTATTGCTCGGCTAAACGCTTCACGAGATGTACTGTGTATTGCTCGGCTAAACGCTTCACGAGATGTACTGTGTATTGCTCGGCTAAACGCTTCACGAGATGTACTGTGTATTGCTCGGCTAAACGCTTCACGAGATGTACTGTGTATTGCTCGGCTAAACGCTTCACGAGATGTACTGTGTATTGCTCGGCTAAACGCTTCACGAGATGTACTGTGTATTGCTCGTCTAAACGCTTCACGAGATGTACTGTGCATTGCTCGGCTAAACGCTTCACGAGATGTACTGTGTATTGCTCGGCTAAACGCTTCACGAGATGTACTGTGTATTGCTCAGCTAAACGCTTCACGAGATGTACTGTATATTGCTCGGCTAAACGCTTCACGAGATGTACCGTATATTGCTCGGCTAAACGCTTCACGAGATGTACTGTATATTGCTCGGCTAAACGCTTCTCGAGATGTACCGTATATTGCTCGGCTAAACGCTTCACGAGATGTACTGTGCATTGCTCGGCTAAACGCTTCACGAGATGTACTGTGTATTGCTCGGCTAAACGCTTCACGAGATGTACTGTGTATTGCTCAGCTAAACGCCTCACGAGATGTACTGTATATTGCTCGGCTAAACGCTTCACGAGATGTACCGTATATTGCTCGGCTAAACGCTTCACGAGATGTACTGTATATTGCTCGGCTAAACGCTTCTCGAGATGTACCGTATATTGCTCGGCTAAACGCTTCACGAGATGTACTGTATATTGCTCGGCTAAACGCTTCACGAGATGTACTGTATATTTCTCTGCTAACTGCTTCACGAGATGTACTGTATATTGCTCGGCTAAACGCTTCACGAGATGTACTGTATATTTCTAGTCTAAACGCTTCACGAGATGTACTGTATATTGCTCGGCTAAACGCTTCACGAGATGTACTGTGTATTGCCCGGCTAGCTGTGTCATCGAGCAATGGACTATACGGTAGACATATCCAGCTCTCATCGCATTATGTCCTCGGAAAATCACATTTATTATGTACCCAACACAGTTACAACCCCAACCCCATCGTATCGGTGATCATTTTGTTCTTTCTATCATCCACAGTTTCCTTTTCCGTTGACGCTATCAGTGCCTTCATCAAACGGCTGCCATCGATTGTGCGTCTACTGCTAATGATTAGATTGTTGTACGTTCCATTCTTGTTGTTCGATGTTTTCGTTTGAAGAATGCGGTATTGTTACTGAGAAACGTGTTATATAGTAAGCGCATGCCCTGTGATAAGCGGTGCATTGTGGTTTGTAAATATATTTATATGTACAGATTTGTAGAATGGCAGATATATTTCTTGTAAACCTTCAATAGGCAATGCGAAACTGGCAGTAAGAACATATTTTAAAGTACACTATAAAACACTGAACGCAATGGTTTAACTCATTCGTGAGGAAGCCGGCCAAAAACCGGCTAATGCAGTAGTAGTCTTGAAGAATCGAGCCAGTCATTACACTGGACAATTAAACAAAATAGTATGTTCTTGTCCTGCAAATGGACGTTCAATAACCAATTTTTTAATTTTCCCTGACGAAATTTGGTCATTAAAGGTTTAATTACTCAACAGTAAATTTATAAGCTGGAGGAATGGAAATTCAGACGGAATCAAATAGAACTGGGTATGGCGTTAACATAAACAGCGATGACCTACCAGTATATCTCAGCACGCATAGTGATATTCCCAGGGTGTTTATTCATGAACTTGTGATTGCATGGATGATAACTGGTATGCTGTTCAATGGATTTCTCATATATTATTTACTTGCCTCAAAGAAGTACAAATCTCCTGTATTCATGCTTGTCATAAATCTAGCAAGCACGGACTTTCTTGTTTGTTTTTCTCTGGCGTGCCTGGCTGGGTTTGTATGGCCCACCTACCTCCTGTCCAAACACACCTGGATTCTGTGCAAGGTAGTTTACTACCTATTCGCTGGCCCAGCTACGTCAAGTGTGTATTATTTAGTATTTTTCGCTGCTTTGAGATTTTACCAAATGTCTTTTCCGCTACTGGCTCGTGCAAGAGTGACCAGTGGTTTTGTCCGAAATTGGTGTTTGTTAATACTCTGCGTTTCTATGATAGCCTGGAGTCCATTCTTGCTCTCATATAACTTAATCGATATGAAAATTGATGGGAGAAGATCAGTTGTCTGTATGTACACCGGGAAATTAGCGGCCCTTAGAAATAGTGCAATGCTGATAGTGAACACAAGTATTCCAGCGCTGTCCATACCTGTACTCCATCTGTTAAAATATATCGGACTTGCGAGGACAAGAAACTCTGTCGAAGTTCAAATGGAGAGGAAAAACACGGATTTTCGAGCACTGATGATCGTTATCGCCCTGTTTTATGTTTGCTGGATCCCGCTCAATATCTATCTGGTCGTGTATAAGTACCCCCCTAATCATGGACCATACCAAGATACATTGGCCTTAGTCCTTATGTATACTAATGGCAGTAACAATACATTAAACCCGGTGGTGTATTGCCTGGCTGCTAATTCGGTAAGGAATGACATAGTTCGGTTGTTTTGTAAGAAAAGGGGCAATAAGAGAAAACAACATGAGTTGAAATAGACTAGTAGACCTAATGAGTGAACATATTCCGGCTGGACAGGTGGATAATTCACAGGTGCTGATCAAATTGAACACCACAGTAGTATGTAGCCACTAATAACATGACACTCCAAATATAATGAAATATAATGAAACATATGGAAAATAAAATTGTTTAAATTGTATACTTTTAGAGGCTTAAAGTGTGGGTCTAGATGAAATGAAACGAAATAAATCTTAGCATATAATGATTTCATTACGTATAAATTAATATAATTTTTTTAAGATGTGGATTTGAATTGGGGACTCGTGCCTCTATTTCAAATGCACAACTAAAAACACGGCATTTATTTACGCGGAATAAAATCAGGATATATGTTAAGACTTATTTCGTTTTATTCACACAATCTAAGGCTGTAAAAGTCTACAATGTTGACACTTATTTTCAAGCATTTTGGTATGAATATTCACCTTTAGTTGAAACAAATATTTTTTTGAGCGCTTTAATGCGCTGATGACACACGAGCGGTTAAGTTCAGAATAGCATAATTCCCCATTCCAGTTTTTCCATATATCATGTGACGTCATAATCAACTACGTGAAGTGTAGCATGACGTCATAATTAATCACGTCGTGAATAACTTAGATAAGTTCGTCACGAACGCGTAATTGATGACGGACTAAGCGTCGTTGCAGGGAAGGGAATGTCTTTATTATTGAGTAAACATGATGAATATTTTGAAACTAATTCTACTGGGCGTATGGAAGCAACAGCACCCTGTCTAATCAGTTTCAAAATATTCAACAGCTTACCTGTTTAGTATTCTAGAAACGATAGTCAGGGAGTTAATGGATCGATCGATCCCAACACAGGCATAAGCGTGGGTAGAGCTTGACTAAAGATGGGCGGCGCATAGCTAAAACTGGATTTCTGCATTGATGGTGAGTTTATAATCTATGTTATAGTTGACATTTTGTTTCGAGGTTTTAATTTGTTTTGAGGTGCACATAGTACAAGTTGTTTGATATGGTCTAAATAATATTAGCTCCATCCACCCAACCTTCGCCGTGTTGGAATTGATCGATCCCCGAATGTCCTGGCTATCAGTTTCATGAAAACTATAGAGGAAGGCTGTTGAATACTGTGTAACTAATTTGACTAGGTGCTGCTGCTGCCTATGGCAGAAACAGCGCCCAGTCAAATTAGTTTCAACATATTCAACAGGATATTTATTAAATAGTAAAGACATACAATTCGTACAACAACGCAGAATCTGTCTTCAATTATACGTTCGTGATCTACTTATCTACGTCATTCATAATACCTCAATTTTTTAGTGAACTTCATTGATTGTGATGCCATTATACACGCCACGTAGTTAATTATGACGTCATATGATGGATTGATACATTAGAACGGTCCATTAGCAAGACAAATTGAATATGCCATTTATTTAGCCTGGTTGTGTTATTGTACCATGCAATAGACATTCACAATTATTAGTAGTCCTAATATCATAGGTGGTTTATGGGTGCTGTGTCAGGACTTGGTTTGTAGTGTAAGACTCGTTCGTTTAGACTATACTGAGATATTACCTACTCCAGAAGATGAACTATGTGGAGGTTAACTATGCAGTTTTTCAGCCGCTAAGTTGTCTTGCAGTAAGCCAGATGTTGGTTATTGTATGATACCGTATTAAGATTGCAACTACTATACGCCAATGTTACTGTAGCTCGCGGGAGTACGTGCTGGGCCGCCGATAGATATCCGCCCATCGCACCGCAAGTGCACGATGACCGGGATGGCTGGTTATCTGCGGATCTCGAGGTTACGGATCCCATATGACATCTCTCCGCAGTGTACAAAGACCGGCCTCTAGAGCCGGTGGAACACTGATCATTGCCGCCGAGATTGAACCACACGGTGTCGTCCCAACTATGTGTGTCACCGATGTGGCTAACCATACTAATTTAGAGAATGGAACAATTAGAATAATACACTAGAAATATAAATAAGTACTATACAAACAAGACAATCGTTTGACAGTAAGTGAGCACACGATAATACACAATATAGAGCTAGCTAGCGTCCGTTGCACGTGGTGTCGCCGGAGGTACCATACAGGTTCTTGAGTCCGCAGAGGTAAGAGAAGCATCTGTAACGCGAGATCACTGAGTAACTTAAAATAAGTTAATATACCCCAACACACACAGAGAGAACAAACGACGCTGCGAGAGGAAAGTGCCTCGGGCGGGCATCTGTCACCGAATGTTTGATGATGGTGCGAGAGGAAGGTGCTTCGCGTGGGCCTCTATCAAAGGCATTCTCGCTGTTGCAAGAGGCGTGCCGGCCTCCGTCTCAGGAAAATGACTTCGACGCCGAAGCGGAGAAAAAGAGCTAGTAAAAAGGGCCACTCTTTTGTTCAACAGAAAAATGCTAAGTGACGATTCTAGTGAAACCATAATTAACGTGATGTGTACTGGTTTACGTGAAGGCGGAACGAGCGATTTCCGAAGAATTCCCATGTCACCGTCTTATGTAGTTCCAAGATGCTGTATTGGTGGATGCCGCTTTATTTATGTGGGCCTTCTCCTACAGTCTAACCTACCGTTTATTTGTTACAAACAAAAACTAGCTTTGGCCGCATGTGGCAGGGATTCCTACCTATCATTAGATACGGCTGTCCAACGGGCGCAGACGCTTAGCTTCCCGTAGGTCACTTTGAAAGAGGAGCTACCTCCATGGACAGTATGCGTGCATGTTACATCGCAACGCATCCGAATTTGTTGAAATCGGGCTACCTTGCTCCGCAACCACATAAAACATCACCAGGACAATGGCTACATTTCACATAAGAAGTTTAATCACTGACATATCGTTAAGGCGGCGATAGAGAGGCGAATATCCATCGCGAACGTCCTTCCCGTAAGGGCGTGGCGGATTCCAAGATCCTTCCCAGACACTCCAACGAGTTGGATGGAGATGCGCGTCTCATCCATCCCCGATTCCTACGGATCTAACGTTTGACCTGACATTAGGATTACGTTCCAATGTGCCCAGATATGCATTACAGGCTGGGAAATAGACTATCAAACTCACATATATAACTATATGTTTTCACAGTGCTTTCCTTCGTTGGCGGGGTTATCGAGCCAACACGTATCCGAGGATACGGGGGAGATGCATGTAAAACAGCACTTTAACCATCACCACTCGGAAACCACTGATAGTTTCCCAGGGTCGGATCCGATCAACGTGCTGATCGGACGTCCAAACAATTTAAGAACCATGCAGCTGGTGGATCGTGAAAAGAGACAATAACTTGACATATATGAGGCCCTATAGGTATTTGGCCAATTTTACACAACCTTGCCGAAGTGCGGGACTATATTACCGCAACAACCGGAAAAGAGGCGTACACTATATGTCTCATAAAGAATACATTATCCCTAACCACTTTAACATATCCTATCGAGCTGAATAGTAAGGTTTAGTCGGTAGCATGCTGGGCTCAAGTAAGCAGAGCAGGGACAGCGACCTCAGTGTAAAATTGATGATGGCGGGAAAAAGTGATGTGGATATATTGTTACTGTCTAGTATTTCCTAGCATACTGTGGTCTAAGTTTTCTATAATTAAACAAAACATATCAACAGAATGGCTACCTGCCATATATATAACCAACCAATGCAATGAACAGTGACAATTTATATAATAATTAATGAAGTAATAAATATCAGGTTGATGGACCTAAACGGTGCGGTTAGTTAAAGCACCTACAGTAAATAAGGATAATATGAACAGTAATAAAGAAATTACAACTTATGGTCTTAGGACCGGGAAGGTACCTATTAGTCATCAGTACCATATACGGAAATAAATATTAATTAAATATATACTATGTATAGCTATTTTGAGTACCTAATAGACATTTCCACGGAACAGGCTAATATGTTACTGAAATTGAGGTGCTAACATATTCATAGCGCGAGTTGACACGTTCTCTGAGGCTGGCCGAGTTTCCACATGCAGATCTCAGCAGGAAGGTCTCTGCATGCTGGCTCCAGGGTAGATACGGTACACACTCAGGACAGTGAAGCAGAGCAGTGAAGTAACATCTATTAGATAGTCTCCGTAACTAAATCACAATTTATGCAGAAGTGAGAAAGTATTCCGTTCGGCGACGGAACTAGTAAAGTTAAAGTTTTGCCCATAAGTAAGAAGGGCTTATAAAGTTTAAGCAGTTACATAAATTGGCACACGGTGCGGGATGCGTCGCATCGCTCTTGCGGCACACCTAGCAAAGTTCCACCATACTGTGGCCAAAAGCTAATTAAACACACATGGCATTCAGTGCAGAATTTAGTGTCCACTTTTCAACGTGGTTGGCGGATCTGGCAAGTCGTTCACTAAGAATCACCTTAGCTCTACATATTGTAGGATCACATTCCGGGCCCGCACAAAACCTCCCGCAGAGGTTGCGTTAGGAAAGTCTGGATGCGGAAGGTCTAACTTTAAACTAGTTTATTACTCCCGGATGGCCTTCCGGAAGTATACAAAAACTGGTGGAAGCCGAGGACGTCCTACCACCACGAATGTGCTGGGCTCCGTACGACACTGGTATAAGTGAGATTCACTGTTAGGTCAACAGTTAATATCCATCCTTCTGATGGTGTAGAGGTCCTGCACGGGCCGGCTTCCACCCCGGTGATGCTCCTGATCCTAGATTTTTCACCCCTTTTATACTCGCTGTGACGTCGGAGCTAGTCGCCTCAATCAATCAGCAGCCGAACGCCAGCCAATCAGCTTGCTAGTATACCAATGACGTATCGACCACGTGTACAATATCACTCTGTATTTAGTTTAATATATACACGCGATTTCGACATTATAGCAATATTCTGAGTACAATTTAGCGGGGAGCTTCGACGATAACTCAGCCATTTATGGGCCGGTTTTAAAACGGTTTACAGTTTTTGAAGGCTCGGTTAATTCTGGTCCTAATCTGCACCAAGAGCAACGAGAACGGATACATCCTTAGCATATACGAGGACCTACTGTGTGCTACACTATAGGCATGCACTCAGATCCAATTCTGAGATGTGTTGTCAGGGAAGCCCTGACGCGCGTGCATGCGCCCCACGCATTGTATCAGACTTAGCCGATTTTGACGAGAAACCTCTCTCATAGGGCATGTACACATATTATCCTACCCATGGTGGGCGTGCTCGGAGCGAATCCGGAGTGGTCGGTCCACACCCAGCTTTGCTGGGATGGGCAGTACTTGCCCAGTCGGTCCACGCTACACCACCCCCTCCTAGTTTGCCACCCGTGGCAAACAATCATGCATGGCAGATCGAGCACACGGGAGCGTGCTAGGCGGGAATTATAGACTTCCTGAGTATGTGCATAGCCAAGATGAGAGTGACGCAAAAGACGCGTGTTCATAACACAGAGCACATAGGGTGCAAAAGAGTGTGGGAGAGAGGCATACCATTGATTTTGATTTTTGACCTGAAATTATTTTTCCAGGTATTTTCTTTTTTTTTGTGTTTTAATGTTACGGTGCATGCTTTATTAATAATTTAGACAATGATCCCTAAACAATAGCTTGCATGGTGTTCTCTTTGCTGCGGATAATTATTTTTCCGCAAAGAACATACAAGCTCCAACGTACCACAATTACAATACAGTAAAATGTTTACAGGTTATATATAACTATGGAACTATACCCGACAAGAGTATCACAGATTAGTTTAATTACAGTGTGCATCCCGGGTAAACAAAGGGATGCACATAGATATGTATACAGATTTGCTGTATACATTAGTAGTGTATATATTAGTAGTGTGCATCCTGATTATATGAGCGGGTGCATACAGTGCGGATTCCGCACAAGCTCTCGCTGCCCTAAATCCACCCCGTCGTACTGATGCGGGTTTTAAAAATAATAAGAAAAATAATATATCATAATAAAGTAAAATGACCAGTTCATCAGGCAGCCCTAGCGTAGCTGAGACGGCATGATGGGAGTATGACATATTCGCTACAGTGTGTTGTGTACTTACATGGCACACGAAGTGGTTACAACACAGGAATCTGCAGCAACTATTTTATTGTGAGATACAGCTATGCAATAATATTGCGCAGCTGTGTGGGATGACGATAGTCAGCTTAGGGCCTGGTTTTCGATGGTTAAAACATATATAAAAATAAAAAAAGTATTTAAAAAATAAACATAATAATAAGTTCTGTGTTTCGCACAACTACTTATAAATTTTGCTGTAACCTCCGCAATAATGCCCACAAACATCTGCGGTGAAGTTTCCCCAGCGGGTCTGGGTAGTGCAACTCGTACAGGACGGACGTGGCGGGTGATCCTCCGCTGCCAATATATCACTACTATACAAGGCCATCTATGGAAGGCTATAGCGGGAAGATGATGTGGATGTGTCCATGGAAGCGCTAGTGGTGGCGGAAATGACGACTGGTGTGAAGTGGCTGTCATTGTTGATGTGGTCGATGTGGTTCGTGCTGATGGTGGGCTGACTGCAGTGATGTGGATTAGCAGTCGCCGGAATGGTGATGTCTTCGCGGATGTTGCTGCTGATGCTATGGTGAATGCGGGGCTGGCAGATAGTTTCCAGATCTTCATGGACTTCAGAAGTTTACTCGCGGTTGTCCTTGGCATGGCGCGAAATTCTTATGAATGAGCTATATGTTTCTTCCCGGCATAAGGACGATCCGGTGCTGTTATCTTCCATATGGCTGAGTCCATTGGAGTGCTGCTGCGCGGGTGTACGGTGATGATGGGGTGTTCGGGATTGCTACAGGTAGATATAGATCTATCCGAAATGTCCTGTAACGCTCGGTCTGGCGCAGTCATCGTAATAACTACTGAAATAGGCTGGCTAATTACGGATGCGGATGCTGGTGCTGGTGACGTGCGTGATGCGTAGGGTGGCGTTGCTGCGGGTGCTGCCGGAGTGGAAACTGCAGGTGGTGCTGATACCATTGCTGCAGGTGCTGCCAGTGCTGATGGTGCTATTGGTGTCGTCGTGATGGTAGCTGTAGTGACGTAGTGGCTCAATGCGTGCTGTGTTGCGGATGCGGTGGTTGTTGTTGCTGGTCGGTAGTGCGGGGAGTCTGATTGTTGCCATTTCGTACGTTTCGTTTTGGCCACCTTCTTCGTAGGGAGCACATTAATAGGAAGTCTATTTTCGAAACGTTGTTCACCAGGCTGTAATGTAACCACAAGCACACATGTTTATCCGTCAACGCATGGGTCACACCATAACGGGTAGCAGTATAAAGGTGTTTGCAGTCCATACATAAAGCTCTCTGCATAAGATGGTTACGATTGACATGCAGCATCAAGTCCGAATTACGGTAGAAGGCGAGCCTACATGGCTGTCCGCTGAGCTTACACGCTGAACACGGATATTTCTTTACGGAAGGGGCTGACGTCGACTCTTCCAAACTGTCGGACAAGACAAGGTCCTCGGCAAGTAACATCTTATTTCCGCATATTAATTGCGGTGCAGACTGCTTAACCTAATTTAATTTTTCCTAGCGCTTCATAACATTCCTGGCCAAGTAATATATAATAGAAGTGATAAATTAATAATAAGAAAAATTGCAGAATTTGGTTTGC
Organism: Chaetoderma sp. LZ-2023a; assembly: GCA_034401795.1. NCBI lineage: Eukaryota > Metazoa > Mollusca > Caudofoveata > Chaetodermatida > Chaetodermatidae > Chaetoderma > Chaetoderma sp. LZ-2023a. The sequence goes on from CM067360.1 coordinate 130,827,914, forward strand.
GACACGAAAGTAGCCTATGCTTGTTCTTCCCTTGTGTCGAGTTTTGACGGGAAGACGAAGTTTCAGTGCGTGATCGCCTCCTTTCATACTGTTTGGTGACGTCACAGGAGGGCGGACGACCATACCCGAAAGTTCCAGGGTGATTCGGTCACGCCCTATAACGAAGGTTTTGATTTATTAAACCTGGAGTCATATGAATTGTTCCTCCCGTATAAAGGGAGTAATTATACTTATAGGATCAAATGTATATCACTTTCGTCTCTACTCGATGGGAAAACAAGTCTCTGATCAACGTAGAAACTAGGAACTACTTATTCCTGTGGAAGCTCACCTTTTAATTAGTGTGAAGCAGTTTTACAGATTGGATGCTTATACACTTGCATGTTTTAATCTCAGGCTAGAGCACCCGATGGGGTGTGGGAGAGCGCGGTGATGTCACAGGCAATTGCCCCGACTCACCCCTCTCGCCTCTTCTATCACGCCATGGTAGCTGTGCGTTTTGGGCAGCTCATGTGTTTAAAGCCTTTGATCCAATTTACTGGAAAATAGAAGTGAAAGTCACGTCGTTCTCTGTTGTGAAATCACGTGGTTGATCAGAAACTTAGGCAATATTTACGTAATGGCGGAGTGTTGATGCTGATGAATAATCGCTGTTGATGCGAAGGACGGAAATATATGTTGTTAACTCTGTTCCTCAGAACAGCGTCCCTGTATGCGCGTGATCTTATACATGCGTCTGTGTCTTGTCTGTAAGAATGTATTCCAGCCCATGTCGATCTTGTGCGGGAACATGTAGGTAAGAGAATATTTGAAATTCTCCTTGATTTTATACTGTCGAAGTTTTGATGCCACTTCGTCGGCCGTGTGATAATGATCTGTATACATGGTAGAACGATGGTGTTCTTAATCAAAATTAGGACAATATAGCTGTTTATAATTATTGTTTGGTATAAACATATCCATTACTCGCGTAAATTAAGTATCCTAACTCCGCCAAGCTGTACTGTGTTTTTGAGTGGGTGGACCTGCCAAGCATCATCCTCTGTGGGTAGGAAAAGTCCCATCCCTACCTAGACCAAGCCTAATTTATTATAACACAGCTCGGAAAATGCGTGCCACAGTTTACAATAACAATGCCGTCGTATGGAGATGTGAATGACGTCATCCTAAGTGGCTATGTTTCTGTCGTGTTGGTGATTTTCATTGATACGTGTGGCTGTTTATCTGCAGATGATTCTTGCACTGTTGTGAAGGGTGACATTTTTATTACTCGGGGCGGGGGGGGGGGGTCGAGTAAATGGTCGGGCATGTGTGGAGAGGGTTGCCCATTGGAAGGGAGAATTGGTCATCTCCTAATACACGACGGTTGGTACTTTGTTGTAGTTGTTAAGTACTGGGAAAATTCGAGCCGAGAGCCTGCTGAACAGGCTGCTTCCCTGCCCACTGCCTGCAGGTGGGGTGGGGGGGGGTTGGTTGCTGCGGTGCGGGATGCCACCTCTTCTGTAACAGCGGACTTTCTCATATCTGAAGATGGACAGTCTACAGATGACGAGTGGAGTGTGAAGTGGACGGGACGTATGATGTCTGAACTTGGTGCATAGGTGAGAGACGTGCATTGGAGATGGGGATGGTGGTGGTGATGGTGCATATGGACGGGGGCCACCATGGGTGGGGAGTGGTTTCGCGATTTCGGGGCGTGGCCGGGTACACTGAGTTGTGCAGTGTTGCTGTTCTCCAAAATGAGGGAAGGTCTCTACACTTTTCTGCTATTCATTACATGTTCCAACCATCAAGAAGCATGGCCCGGGGCAGCCTCAGCTTCTGCTTGGTGGTAACTCAAACATGGGGGTATTGCATGAAGTAGGTGGACAACACAAACGAGAAAGTCTTCAGATACGACTTCCCAGATCACTCCCATGGTGCACTAACATTCTTTACTTGTAATGGTGCGGAATAGTGCTGGCCAACAGCGCATCTTTGGCATGGGACACATTTGACAACTCATGCCGTTACACTATCGCATATCCTGATCCAGTGGAATCACTGTTTTATCCGCGCTAATGTTCATTCCACAGCTAACTGGCTGGCGTGATCGTGTAATTGTTGTAATATTGTTTCACGATAACATTTCAGAATCAACAGGTGGATATTAATGTAGAGAACCTTTTGCTGGATATGGCATTCTTCGAACCGCTGATAGTAGATAGTGGATTCCCAGGGAGGGCGCACCCCCTCCTGGACCCACGCGTATATATTTCGCGTCTGCGCATCGGTTGCTTGTTCATCAGTAACTTTCTCCATGTTCCACTCTGCGCATCGCAATTCGGGGTACACCAGAGCTGGCTGTGTGGTATGTGTCATGGTGGTGGCTACTTCAGGTTCATCCTCAAGCCTGATTCCACTCAAGGCATTGGCATTTCCATTCAGTTTACCGGGTCTATGAACCACATTGAAGTTAAAAGCGTGCAGGGATTCCTGCCACCTCGCTACCTGGCCCTCTGGATTTTTTAAGATTTCGGAGCCAGCTTATGGAAGCGTAATCCGTATGGAGAGTAAATGGGCGACGGTACAGAAAGTGTGTATAATACTTGACAAAGCAGACCACAGCCGGTAATTCTCATTTGGCTGTCGCGTAACATTTCTCAGTTTTATTCAGGGTATGTGAACCATAACCCAATACCTGCTCTGTTCCATCCCCCATGACCTGAGATAGAACTGCGCCAATAGCGCAAGCTGACACATCAGTGTCAAGGATGAAATCCAGGTTAGGGTTAGGATGAGCGAGAATGTGAGCGGTCCTCAAGAGTTCCTGCAATGCCCTGAAGGAACCTTCACACTGACTCGTTCACTCGAAGTGTCGATCCTTTTCAGTGATCTTGAAGAGAGGCGATGCAATCTCACTGAAATGATGGATATATCGACGATAGTATTGACAGAGACCAAGGAAGATCCTAGTTTCCGTGACAGACACAGGGGTCTTCCACTCTGTCACAGCTTTTGTTTTTGATGGTTGGGTAGCCACTCCCTCACCGGATATGACGTGTCCCCAGAACTCTACCTCTCTCATAGGGCCTATAGGGCTCATAGAAACCTCTCTCATAGGGCCTATGTACGCGTACTATCCTACCCAAGGGGGGGGGGGGGGGCGTGCTCAGGGCGAATCCGTAGTGGCCGTTCCGCAACCAGCTTTCCTGGGATGGTCAGTACCCATCCGTTCGGTCCGCGCTACATTACTCAACCCCTCTTGTGTCAACAGCACCTCATCACGCTCATAATACTACTTGATATATCAATTAAACATTTTGCCATGGTCAATATTTCTTCAAGATATCTTAATTTTAGAAGACTATTTTTTTTATAAATTTACCACTGAATGTTTTTAAGTGTCTCTCTGCAGATCGAGAGATGAGTATTTTTGAAAATGTACCACTCGAATGACCGGCTAGGTTAGCGAGTCAGTCATTCTAGTGGTACATATTCAAAACCATTCTTCTCTCGGCCTAGTGATAAGTATTAAAAAATACTCTTCTCTAGGCGTTTCAAATAGGTATGTCTGAAGACCACCGCGGAGTTGTTTTTTGGGTCAGCTTCACCATTAAAAGGTTAAGTTGACACAATATGGCTTAAGGTCAATGCAATTCTGGCATACAGGAAGTAAGTTTATTAATAACATTAAGAGGTGTCTTGCAGTGTTTTATTTAAATACAATGTAAATAGAAGTCTGTTAGAATGTAAACAAGGCCTTCAATCCTTTCTATATTTATCGATATGAACACACGTGTAGCACTCCACGAAAGATTTCCATTGGATAGATAATGCATAATAATCCCACATGCCAAGTGACTCCACACATGTTTCCTAGCGACGACGATGGGAACTATGTAAGCCCGACGGTGAATGTTATGTCGTCAATTTATTTTGTGTAATTTATGTTATAGGTATTTATTAAATACGTTGGTACATTTGCATGATAGACGCAGACATGTTAAACGTTGGATTAAAAGTAATTGCACGCCCGAACTAAAGGTGTTTTGTTTGCCATTACTTTCTTTATTGCAAGCCCAAACTAATGATGTTTTGTTTGTCATTATTTTTGCAGCGCATGTGCCATCACGTTTAGGAAGTGATGCGTCATAGCACGGAAAAGGAACTGCGTAAATAGTGCGTTCAAATGGGTTTCAGAGACCAACTTTATTATAAAGTGTGACACAATATCAGTTTTCGCTTGCACACCAGAGCAATCCATTGCTATAGATACTAAAATTATCATAACTTATTGCACAATAATAGCTTCTTGCTTAAATTCCCGTCATCATGAAAAGGAAACCATTATTAGCTGCCATATCGGATTTCCTATGTGTTACGGAGTGGGGCCTTAATCTATTAATTATGTCTAGGGAAGAGGTTGAATTGTGCCATATGGCTTATGTAGATGGGCAACCTTTGAACCATTAAGTCCAGACCATAACAACACACCGGCTCCTGTTGTGGAAGCTGGATGGAAACACCTAAGGGAAGAATGGCCCATTGGCACGTAATAAGGATTGTCGCAGTAATTCCGAATTAGGTGAATCTATTCAGAAGCACTAAAGCCATGCCTCAATACTAGTAACCATACTGATGGTATATTAGAAGAATTATTACAGTGGTATCTGTCTTTGAACTTCAAGTCTAGCATGGGCGGTTGACTATATCAAATATGTGGCAGATAGCACTAAAACCTTATAAGAATAGTATCCCCTGACTAATGTGACCATCTAGTAGGACCTAGTCAACGAGTGATAATAGGTACATTAGCTATTTACTAAATACAGGTTACGCGTCATAACAAATGCCCTTCAGAGAAACAAGATGATGGCGTTTCAACAACTCATGTGGTCTTGCAAAAACCTGGCCTAAACATCCGCCATCTTCCAGCTCCCAAAGGCATATAGTGATTGAGCAAGTGAACTGTAAAGTATACTGCCCCTTTGAACCTGTAGGGGTCAGTTGCTATAGAAACTAAATTACAGTCGGCACAGCTCTGTGCTTATGAACCATGATAAGTGGAGAATGCGTTCTTTTAAACCAAACAAATAATTACATTTATTTAGAGCCTAAGTATACATCTGTACACATGACATAAATAGTAACAACAAATACAGAGTGATACAATGGCTTCAATTATTGCTTTGTAAGATTAGAAATAGCTGCACGCAATATCAAGTGAACCTGCACCCTGGACAGACAAATATATACTGGATAATGTAATACCGTATTTCATACTAGGACACCTTTAACAGTATCAGCAGTTGTTGAACACTATTTACATGCGCAGGCGAGACAAACTGTGATTGTGAACAAAGGACATGAACATGTCAATACTATCAATGGCGGAACTTTAGAATCCGCAATACAAATAGGTTTCTGGAACCAACGTGCCCCGATATGAAGTTGCTGACGTTAGGGAATTAGTACATGATGGTAAAAATAAGTAGGTAAATAATTGTAATTAGTTTCATTGAATCCGCAGGCGTTATCTCAGTGATCTAGTTCTGTGGCGAAGACGAGATAAAATATATGGCGCGCACAAGAATGCACCCTGACCGATACCGAGTTCGCCCTGAAATAAAGTTAATGTCACAGTATTGATGTCTAACATATATTGCAGTCTCGAGAATTGGTTTAACTGAAAGAGTGAGTATTGCACGTTCCGTTAGATGGGTGTAATGTGCACCACGTATCACAGGTTGGTTTAGATTGTAAGTTGTGGAACCTCTCATGTAAACAGGAATGAAATGTGGGATACCAATGGTGTGCGGCAAGCGTGGTGAGATTGTGACAACAGTTCAGCGAGCGGTTCGATGATTATTGGACAAGCTTAATGTTGTAAATGAAGCAGAGTCTGAAAATACCATCTCATCTTGCTTAGAGTCGAGTCCGAAATGATTTGATAACAGGGAGTCACGACGTGGTCGACGTTTTGTGGTCTAATAACCTGAATCACGAGGGGGCAGGCTTGGTAAGGTCAACCACTTGCTGAGAAGATTTTCCATTCCCTAATTCACAAACTTTTGAATTATGTTTTGTTGCTTGAACTGACCACTACAAGTTTCCCCGGTTCATGTTAGTGTCTTGCAGTTGTTTACAGCAACGTACTATTTCGAATATGCATCACACATGTAGGCTGTGTGTACACTTTTTGATTTTTGGCGTGACGTCATCAATGATTGATAGGGATCCTAGATCACTTATCAGTCTGATAGCTGGTAGCGATGACAACAGTATGTGTATGCAATGATGACAACACACATGGCGATTAATAAAGACAGTGTATACCATTTTTCCGGCGCCCCTCTCATTCAATCACATTACCCTGGCAACGGGCATGCCAGTCCGATGACATTCACATGACCAGTTTCTCTTCATTGCGACTGACTCAATATACACACTACTACACACGCATTCAAATGTTCAACAGTTAGTTTTAAAAAAACCTCATATTGGCTAAGATTAAACGTAGTCAAAACTTTGGCATTCTTCAAGGCGCTGTTGAGAATTCTAAAATTACAATTTTAGCTTTCATTTTCATGGCGACTGAACGAGTTTTTTCTGAGATGATAGCCACTATCTGGCAACCCGAGCATAGCTATGTAATTTCCATAGACTAGCCTAGCGGTGCGAATAACCAAGCGAAGAGCGCTGATGACACTCTGATCAACACCATAACTAATTTAACGACTGTGGATATGTTGCTATCATAATTTTACAAATACATACTAATCTAAACATTTGAAATATATAATAACTCTGTGTAAAATAGAATTACCATATTTTGAAGGTTTCAATGCTACTTTTTTTTATCACGAAAGGAGTTAAAGAGGTATCTTGAGTTTCAATGACCGATATGCTTATTGGTGGAAATGAGGACGAGCCAAGCATCTACATCAATCAATTCAACACTCCCACAAGACTGCCTCGTAATACCAACCCCCATCGAAAAGAAAGAGTTGCCATATAAACGCTATTCTATAAGGGTGAGAACAAAATAAGCAAATAACACAAACACACTTCCTAACCATTTATTACATTTCGACTCACTTCACACAAAGCACCACACACATTGACAAAAAATGAATCATGTTTTATAAACATCTAAAGAGCAGATTTCAATATCTAATAATTAAAGCAAACTGTACATGATTGAACATGATGTCCCAATTATAAATCAAATTAGTGTGAGTTCAATTGATGTTTTACCGAGGATTTAGCACTGGTATTACAAAATACCAATACTATCACAAACTAATCCTGCTCCAAGTCTGTGACTATTTACAAATTATGACTCCAAAATAACGTACCATGAGAGGTAATATGGAAAACATAAAAACAACCAGTTCTTTTGTTGTCACACAATTTCCAATACAAAAGAGGTATGCTTAGGTATGTTCAGATGATTGATACATGCCTTTTAGTACAGCCCAATTATACCATAAAAAGGATTCTTAACATGCCAAGTCAACCCAGTTTGGATTAGAGAACCCGACCATTATAACTGACTGGCAAAGCGCAAACTGTATTATCTCTCCAAAATACCACATAACTTGGCATTATGGAATGCAATGTATTGCCAGTTATGAACTCTAGACAACGCATCTGCTAATACGTTGTCCTTGCCTTTTATATGGTTGATACAAAGGTCGCTCCAACGAAATAACCTCTGACACTTGCTCGACATTCTGTACAAGAAGGTCAAAGGATTATGATCAGTGTACACCTCAATAGAATATCCAGATGAATTTAGGTAACCATCAGAGTGTTCTAACACCATCAAGAGAGCTAATGTTTCTTTTTCGATGACAGACTAATTCAACTGATGTTTGCTGAACTTTCGTGAATAATAAGAGACGGGATGTTAAAATCCATATTCACTTCGTTGTAATAACACTGCTCCAATACCTAGATCGCTTGCATCAATATGAAGAATCATAGGTTTGTTGAAGTCTGGAGCCAGTAAGAATTGCTCAGAGAAAAGTGCAGACTTTATGCTGTCAAACGCATCTTGACAAAGTCGTGACCAAACAAAGGGTGTGTTCTTTCCGAGTAGACACGTCATTGGAGATGCAACACCAGAAAAGTTTCTACAGAAATGTCTATAGAATCCAGCCATCCCTAGAAAGGGCAGTATCTCTTTCTTCGTAGTGGGTGGTGGGTAATCTCTGATCGCTTGAACTTTAGCTGAAACTGGTCAAACTCTCCCTTGGCCAAAATGATGGCGCAAGTATGTTACAGTGGCACGGGCAAACTCACTCTTTGTGAGATTTATTGTCAAGTTTGCTTCTTGCATTCTGATAAGGAACCTTTCAATAGTTGTCCTATGTTCTGTCCAGGTCTTAGAATATATTATTACATCATCTATATAAGCAACACACTGACAAATGTCAGAAACCATGACATTCATTAAGTGGTGGAATGTTGCAGGAGCATTTTTTAACCCAAAGCTCATTACCTGATATGGGAAAAAACCGTAAGGTGTCACAAATGCAGATATCTCCTTGGCTTTTGGCGTATGAGGCACTTGCCAGTACCCTTTGAGAAAATCGAACTTTGTGATGAACTTAACATGACCAATTCTGTCTATACAATCATCGATTCGTGGTATGGCGTACCCGTCAGATTGTGTGACCTCATTGACCTTTCTATAATCGGTGCAAAGCCGGAAGGTACAATCAGGTTTTGGGACTAAAATACATGGATTGCTACAAGGACTAGTACTTGGTTCAAGTATGTCATTTTCAATCAGATACTCAATCTCTATTTTCATGAATTCACTGTTTAGTGGATTCAGCAAGTAAGGAACCTGTGTAATCAGTGTCACATTCTCTACCTCAATGTCATGATCGACAGCTGTAGTCCACACAGGAGTATCAGAAAAGAGTTCGACATTATTGAAAACTAAACCAAGTATATCAGCTTGTTGTGAGTCAGAGAGATGATCTAATCTTTGTGATAACACTTTCAAGGCAGATGTATTGTCTAACCTTGGCTCACAAATTTTGCCGGATGGTTATAGCTATCAGAGGGTGAAGCGTCTTCACACTTAGAACCTGAGAAATTCTCCACAAGTGCTATTGTTTTTCACCTTCCTCTGGATCCCTTTGTATATATTTGCGAAGCATGTTAACATGACACAATTGGGTAGGTCTTCTTTTCCCAGGTGTCTTAATTACATAATTAACATCTCCCTGTTTGAATGCGACAATGTATGGTCCCTCATATTTAGCATGCAAAGAACCATTGGCGCCTGTTGATACCTTTAACACTTTCTCTCCTGGTGCATAATTCTGTTCACGAGCATTTTTTATCATATCAGACTTTCATATTCGTCTGGACCGCTTTCAAATTCTCCTGAGTGGAATTAAGTGCACTGCTGAGACATGATTTCATCTGAATCACAAACTCCAACACATTCTGTTGATCATTTGGTGTTATGAGAAGACTCTCCCTCAATACTGTTAATGGGCTTCGAATCGCATGTCCGAAAACAAGCTCATTCGGTGTAAAGCCCAATGATTCTTGAACAGAGTCACGAACCATAAGCATTAATAAGGCAATACCTTCAACCCAATCACGTTTAGTGTTCTCCGAATACCTCTTCAGCTTTGTTTTGAGCGTCTGATGAAATGGCTCCAAAGCAACCTGCCTTGAGGTTTGGTGTTTAATACCTAACGCAGTGCACACCTCCTGAAACACTCGTGAAGTAAAAGTATATCCTGATCCGATTGTATCACTCATAGTAGGCCAAAGGTTGTAAAGAACTTTACCAAGGCATTCACCACCATTCTGGCAGTGATATTACGGAGTGGGCCTGCTTCAGGAAAACGTGTCGAAGCACACCATTGTCAACATAAATTGATTGATTTTGGGCCTTGGTCTTTGGCAGAGGGCCTACAATATAAATTATGATCTTACTAAAAGGCTCATCAAAAGCGGATATCAGTTTTAAAGGCACCACTAGGTTGGTTTGGTTCGGTTGCCAACCTTTTGACAGGTATGGCAAGAATGGCAATATTTTGCCACATCACCATATATCCCACGTCAATCAAAATGTTTGGTTATTAAAGATGTGGTCTTTTTTCGTCCCAGATGCCCAGATCCAAGGTAATCATGGGCTCGTTCCAGTACTGTCTTCCTGCAAAGAACTGGAAGAACTATCTGGTGTATCTGTTTTTCGGTATTATCTATCTGCGTGTCTCAGGGTATCCAACGTCTCATCACTATCCCATTCCTTTTGTAATAACAAACTCTAAGTGGTCCAATTGCATGATCAACAGAAGCAAATCGAACTGACTTTAGAATTACGTGATCAGATAATTGGTGATGGACCAATTTGTCCAAGTTAAACTCGAGTTCTGAAACATCACTTTTTTATCTCTACCAGCATCTTTACAGCCTTGTCGACATATTAACTAGTGTCCAACTCCGATCTTCTAACAGCCGTCTCTTTTTCAAGGCTCGCATCACGACGCAAGCGGTAAACAATTCTTGAGACCGTCTCTCTCTGTTCAGAAGGATTCACTGGTTCCCTAATTACTTGGGGAGCCACTCCAAGAGAACAAGTCGTGAGCGGAATAGTTACACCAAGCTGTTTTGCGATTATGGTGGTAGAATCGTCCAGAACCGAAGCTGTGCTTCCGATCCTACCTTTAGCAAGGTCGTTCCCCAATACCAAGGTCACTCCTTTAATATGTAAGGAATGCCTAACTCCAATGTTGACTATACCAGATACAATATTTGAACGCAGAAAAAGCTTATGTATTGGTACTTTCTAGTGGGCATGCCAGTACCTCGTAGAAGTATGTCAGTACCTACTGCTGACATTTGTGAGAAGGGTAGCCCCGATTCCAAAATAAATGAATGACTGGCTCCCGTGTCTCTTAATATTGTCACAGGCACACGTTTTTTTAGGATCCATCAAAGAAGCTAGACACTGTGAAACAAAAGGAATATAATTAATATCTACATCAGGATAGTTCGGTAGTACAATCCCTTCCGCATGCCATTCTTCATGACAACCACAGTTACAAACACCAGTTACTGGATCAACTAAGCTAACAACATCAACTGTTCCATGCTCTTGTACCCTGCAGACTCTGGCAAAATGGCCCAGCGTGTCACATGAATAGCAAACCTTCTTTGAGGAAGGGCACATGCGCCACCTTATGATCCAATTTGTCACAATTGAAACAACACAATTTCTTGTTTCCTGATTGCTGGTTACTTTTAATTGGACCATGCTCTTGCAGAGCCTTGGTAGTATTGCTACCAACGTTGTCAGACTGGTTATTTCTGTTACTTCTAGTACCAGTGTTATTGTTATCTTTATTAGAAGAACCATTGTTAGGCCGATCAGAACATGAGATGCCTTTCTGATGGTTAAAATAGAACGTTTGAGCTGGCATGGCTGCAGAATTAAGAGTATCCACTCCTTGCAAACCATCAATATATTGCATAGTAGCGTGTGGTATGTTCTGTCTCAACTCTTCCATCAGCTTCAAACTTCAAAGCTTATCAAAATCTCTGTTGACTGTTTCTGAAAGTAGCGACCGATCAAATCGTTTTGCTGGCTCTCGGACATATTGTGGCCAGGTCTCTGGGCTTTCTCTTGTATAATGTCGGAAAAGGCTTCTGTAAGCGTCTGGTACACGTTGGAATGCATGGCATACAGATAGTGTGATGTGTTCATAGTCCTCTTTCTTATCTTCAGCAACTGCACGAGCTGCATCCATAGCTTTACTAGAAATTGTGCTTCTAAGAAAAGCTGGCCAGTGATCTTTTTAGATCCGTGGCTACCTCCTCAAAGTCATCAAAGTAGGCTTCCACGCCATCTTTTTCATGGTAATCTGAACCATACACATTGCTTTGTCGAGCCCAAACTTATCTTGAGGAGGGGCAGCTGGTGTTTGAATCAATGCGAGCTCATGGGCTCTTTGATGCTCTGATTCTTGACGCTGGTGCTCATCTTCCTCTAAATGGCGTTGTTCAGAATGTTCTTTCTGTTCATGCTGCGCGTTTTGTTCAGCTAGCTCATGTTTACACATCTCATGCTCTTATCCTGTGTTTGTCCTCCATCTTGAGTATTTCCAGTCTATCAGAGTCAGGTTCTGCTGCTGTTTCCTGCTTTACATTAGAAACCTCAGACAACTCAGACTCATCCATGACTTGTGACGATACTAGGTGTGTCTCTGCATAGAGTCGAACCCGATCCTTCTTACAGCCCCTAAGCAGAATTTGGTATTGAAAATCCGCCCACGTCTCTTCTAGACATGTCCTAGTCATTGACTATAAGTACAGACTACGTAGATTTTTCTTGAATTCAGTTTCATCATATGATGACATTTTGCGAGACCTGTTGAATAAGTTGACAAAGTACAAATAATTAATTTCAAATTAATAACACTAATGGAGATAATCAAAATTTGAAATACAAAAATTTACTTCAACAAGTCAGATTCAAATGAATATTTTAATGCAAGAAACCAAATCTTTTTTGTTTCATTGTCACCATGCAGCCCATCAAAAAACTGACGTTTCTTGGTTTCATGAGAAATTATGATTCCCTTACTCCAAGACAGTGGGGAAGGTGAAAACCTGGCCTCACATTTTTCAGCCTTATTCTCACTCAAGAAATGAGAATTTGACACTAAGACGTTGTGCTTAAGTGTTTCCTAAAATTCAGCAACTTCTTTCTCAGAGAAAATAGACTGTCTTAACTTTTTCTAGAAATAGTAAAGTCTCAATACTTACTTACATCGCAAGGTGGTATTACAATGTAAGAGAAGACAGGATTGGGACATAGCAATTCAACGTTTTGCTTGAATGCGGTAACATGATTACAAAGCTCATCAACTGTCAATGATGATAGTTTTAGCTCGCAGAGGAACCTATGGTGACTTTCTCCAAGAGGTCACAAATTCCTACGCAAACTCGTACATTAATGCGTTCATACAATTACGTCGTTTTGCGCAAGTAATTTAGTAAATCATCTTGAAGAGAAGGAACAGTTCCACCAGGCTATATAAGGTATTTTATGTGGTAATTCGGCTGATCATATGTATTGAAGCCGTGAGCACGTGACGTAGAACACAAAATATTACATTGAATCTGCATACTTTTGACTGACAGAAAACAGACTAAAATGTGTTCTAAAAAGGTAGAAAAGTTTGGTGATTTTATAAAATAATACTAATAAATAATCTTGACATTTATACTAAGTAATAAAATCTCTATTGAAACAGGCCTATTTCAAAAAGATCAAAATCTGAAAAAGGGTTTTAATCTAAAAAAAATCAATTAATTTCAATAATAATATTGAAATCACCAAAATACCCATTAATCACAGCTACTTGAATATAATCAACCGACGTGAACACAAAAATGTGTCGCCAAAAAAACAACAACCAATTTCTGAAGAACAAAAATTGCATTTTAATTCTGTAGACACAACCTTCTTAGCATGCATTCACATGGTGCATGCTCGATTGTAAACCAATAACATTTAGAAATACTTACTTGAATTTCCTTGAATTGGCCCACTTGTCAATTCAAATAAGGTGACAATAAATTCTAATGACAATTTACTTCAGAGGAAAAAAATATTTTCAACTTTTTCAAAAAGTTGAAACCACTTCAACAACAGGTGGACTTTTTACACACATATGTAGGGTTATTTTACAGAAAGCTGAGTTCTTTAGGACGTAGAGCCCCCAATTGTTATGGAGTGGGGCCTTAATATATTAATTATGTCTAGGGAAGAGGTTGAATCGTGCCATATGGCTTATGTAGATGGGCAACCTTTGAACCATTAAGTCCAGACCATAACAACACACCGGCTCCTGTTGTGGAAGCTGGATGGAAAATAACTAAGGGAAGAATGGGCCACTGGCTGCTAATAAGGATTGTCTCAGTAATTCTGAATTAGGCGAATCTATGCAGAAGCACTAATGCCATGCCTCAATACTGGTAACCCAGCTGATGGTTTAGTAGAAGAATTATTACAGTGGTATCAGTCTTTGAACTTCGAGTCTAGCATGGATCAAACTAACTCAAATATTTGGCAGGTAGCAGTAAAACCTTATAAGAATACTAACACCTGTCTAATGTGACCACCTAATAGGACCTAGTCAATGAGTGATAATAGGTACTTTGCTATTTACTAAATGCAGGTTATGTGTCATAACAAATGCCCTTCAGAGAAACAAGATAATGGCGTTTCAACAACTCATGTGGTTTTGCGAACACCTGGCCTAAACATCCGCCATCTTCCAGCTCCCAAAGGCATATAGTGATTGAGCAAGTGAACTGTAAAGTATACTGCCCCTTTGAACCTGTAGCGGTCAGTTGCTATAGAAACTAACTTACAGTCGGCACAGCTCTGTGCTTATGAACCATGATAAGTGGAGAATGCGTTCTTTTAAACCAAACAAATACTTAGATTTATTTAGAGCATAAGTAAACATGTGTACACATGACATGAATAGTAACAACAAACACAGAGTGAATATAATGGAGCTGTATAAAAAAGGCTTCAAGTATTGCCTTGTAAGACTAGAAATAGCTGCCGCAATATCAAGTGGACCTACACCCAGGGCAGACAAATGTATACTGGATAAGGTAATACCTTATTTCATACTAGGACACCTTTAATAGTATTAGCAGTTGTTGGACACTATTTGCACAAACTGTAATTGTGAACAAAGTTCATGAACATGTCAATGCAATCAATGGCGGGACTTTACAATCAGAAATAAAAGTAGGTTTCTGGAAACAGCATGCCACGATATGAAGTTATAAAGAACAGTTATTGAGATGTATATCTATCGCAGAGCTCATCAATGACATTGCAGCTTAATCACGTCCAGAAAAGTATCCATTTATGGAATTAGCGCATTCTGGTAAAATTAATTAGGTAAATAATTTTAATTAGTTTCATTGAATCCGCAGGCGTTATCAGAGTGATGCAGTTCTGTGGTGAAGAGGAGATAAAATATACAATGCACGCAAGAGTGAACCCTGACCGATACCGAGTTCGCCCTGAAATAAAGTTATTGTCATAGTATTGATGTATAAAAAATATATTGCTGTCTCGAGAATTGGTTTAACTGAAATAGTGGGTATTACACGTTCCGCTAGATCACTTTAATGTGTACCGCGTAGCACAGGTTGGGTTTGATTGGAACATTGACTATTGCATTTTCCGAGCAAATTATGGAACCTCTCATGTGAACAGGAATGAAACATGGGATACCAATGGTGTCCGACAAGCATCATGAGATTGTGATGACAGTTCAGCGAGCGGTTTGGTGATTGTTGGACAAGCATAATGTTGTAAATGATAAAGACCAACCTCTAGACCTGGTCGAAAGTTCACATTCCAGTGGCGCCATGCGACCATTGCCGCCAAGAGTACACGACACGGTCTCGTCCCAACTTTTTGTGTCACCGATATGATGGGCCATTAAATAATTTCAAAGTCTGGACATGATGCTATAATTAAACAGTCACAATAATAACTATGCAAACAATGCAACTCGTTTGACAGCAATGACCAAAAAATACTGTACTTAGAGCTAGCCGGTGTTCTTTCTATGTGGTCTCGCAGAAGGTACCACACAGATTCGTAAATCCGCAGAGGTATCCCCGCAAGGGAGAATCACAACGAGGCTACTTGAATAGTTTAATATAAACCAATTACACCCCTAACACACACACGCACGCACGCACGCACGCACGCACGCACGCACGCACGCACGCACGCACGCACGCACGCACGCACGCACACACACACACATATTGTTGTTGCAAGAGGAAAGTGCCTCGCACGGGCCTCCGTCACAGGAAAATGCCTTCCAAGTTACACGGAGGAAAAGAGCTGGACAAAAAGGCCACTCTTACGTCCAAACAAAAAGCTAAATACTGGTCAATCCTAGTGAAGCCATAATTGATGTGATGCACACTGGTTTACGTGAAGACGGGTCGGATGATTTCCAAAGAAGTCATAGGTCCCCGTCTTATATAGGTCCAAAGATACTGTATTGGTAGTTGCCGCTTTATTTATGCAGGTTTCAGGTACATTCTAACCTACCAGTTGTTTATTAGATACGATTCCAAGCTTTTGCCGCAAGTGGCAGGGATTCCTACCTATCTTTAGATACATATATCTAACTAGCAAAGATGCCCAGCTTCCCGCATATCATCTTCCTCAGAAAGACAGCATGCGTATATGTTATGGAGTAATACCATCCGACTCATATGAGGATCCGGTCACCATTCCACCATAATCACATATAACATCACTGGAACGAGTTTACAGTTGACAGAAGAAATTTAGAAAGCACGATATCGTGTTACGGAGTTAGCGTGTTACCTGTCATTAGGGTTAAGTTTCATAATGTCCAGAGACGCACTGCAGGCCGGTGTCACATACTATATGCGTCCTACATTGGTGGGGGAATCTAAACTAACTTGTATCCGAAGATACCGGGGGAGGTGTATGTAAATCAGCACTTGAGTTATCACCGCTCAGAAACCCCAATAGTCTCCCAGAGGCGGATCCTGCTAATGTGTTGATTGAGGCTGGAGGTGCGTAGAAAGAGAAAATCACTCGATATTAATAAGAGGTCTTAACTTAATTGGCCAATTTTACACAACCTAGCCATTGCGTGGTGCTACACATCCACTACAGCCGGAAAAGAGGTGTACACAATGTGCCTCTTATGAAGAGAGTGCCCCTAACTACTGTACACCTATCCTATCGAGCTAGAATACATAAGTCTAGTCGGTCACCTGTCAGGCTTGAACATTTGGAGCATGATCAGTGACCTCAGTGTAAAATTGATGATGGGGGGAATATAATGATGCAGATATAACGTTATTGTATAGCATAGTCTAGCGTACTGCGTCCTAGAGTTTTTTTTATATCGAAACAAAACATAATAACTAGGATGGCAAATTGCCAAATACACAACTAACGAATACAGTGTTATTGATATATCACAGGCCATAGGACCTTACAGTGCTGTTAGTTGGGAGCATACAGAAATAAAGATAATAAAGATAATATGTACAGTAAGAAACACAAGTATAAAAATGTCGTTGGAAAGACCGGGTAGGTACCTATTAGTCATCAGTACGATTTCCGGAAATAATAAAATGCACAATAGTATAGTTACTTGAGTACCCATTGGGCATCGGTACAGTAAGAGTTCATACATCATGGAACTTGATACGCCACAGTTGAGTAGCACGAGATGGCATGATCTTGAATGAAGGGAAGATTTCCGCAGGCAGACTGTTGATGCAGCTACCTCTTAACATGGTGAAGAAGAACGGTTAAGAAAGATGTGCATTAGATAGTCAGAATAACTTATACATAATTTCCACCGCGGTTGTAAAGTTTCTGTCCGGCGATGGTAGTTTGAAAGTTGCCCATTAACAGAGAGGGCTACAGTTAAAATTAAATTTGCATGTACAGTAACTAGGTACATGGTGCGGCATACGTCGCATAGCGCTTGCGACGCACCGAGCAGTGTCCCACCAGACAGTGGTCTAAAAGTTAATTAACACACGCAACATGCTGCGCAAAAGTTTGATACCACTTTTCAGCATGCTCGGAAGATCCGGCAAATTATTCACCAAGAATCACCTCAGCTCTGCATCCTGTAGATTCACATCGGGCCCACAAGACCCATCTGGAGGAAACTCCTCTGTGAAGGTTCGGAAGTGGGAGTTCTTATATTTGTTTATTTTGCCCCCGGATGGCCGTCCGGGAGCTTTCAAAAATCCTATCGAAGATGTTCAAGACTGCACACCGGTGCAGGAGATCTCAATTCCGAATGGCACTTCTACGGTGTAGGTATCATAGTCAGTTAACAGTTCTCCCACGTCTAATACTGCGCTGGTCTAGCAGTCTTGCTGACTGTGTCGGCTTCCACGCCGAACTGCTCTCGATTCTCGTTTTCTCACCCCTTTTATACCACTTGTCACGTCAGAGGCAGGACTGTCCAGCCAATCAAAGGGCGAGCAGTAGCCAATATGCGTGCAACCAGAAGTGGCGGCGTGGTTATCACGTGAACAGGACATTCCCCATTCATTTAATGCATACACGCGATTATGACGTGAATGCAATATTTTGAAGATAATTTAAAACACTTTTAATGATAACTCGGCCATTCCTGGTCCGATTTTAAAATGGTAAAATGTTCAGTAATTCTCCTTTTATTCTGGTCCTGATCGGTACCAAGAAGGGCGAGAATACTGCGAATTGAGAAAATCACAAGTACCAACTCGGTACCCTATAAGCATACACTCTCTCCCAATCCTGTCACGTGTTGCCAGGGAAGCTCTGACGTGCGCACATGCACGCTACGCGTTCTTACGGACTTCGCCGTTTTAACGAAACCTCGCCTATATGGCGCTATAGATGCATACTATCCTAGTCAGGCGCGCGTGCTTGGAGCGCATCCAGAATGGTCGTCCCGCACCCAGCTTAGCTGGAATGGTTCGTACCCGTCCGGTCGATCCGTGCTACACACGACGTGGTCGACAGTTTGTCTACTAGCCTGAATCACGAGGGGATGGGCTTGGTAAGTTCAACTACTTACTGAGAAGAATGTCAACCCCCTAATTCACAAACTTTTGAATTATGGTTTGCTGCCTGAACACACAGCTACAAGTTTCCCTGGTTCATGTTAATGTCTTGCAGTTAATTACAGCAACGTACTATTTCGAATATGCATCACACATGTAGGCTGTGTGTAACGATTTTGATTTTTGACGTGACGTCATCAATGATTGACAGGGATCCTAGATCACTCATCAGTCTGATAAATGGTAACAATGAGAACAGTAGGTGTATACAATGGTGACAACAAACATGACGATTAACAAAGAGAGTTCATATCATTTTTCCGGCGCACCTCTCATTCAATCACGTTTCCCTGGCAACGGGCATGACAGGTCAGATGACATTCACACGACTGGGTTCTCTTCATTGCGACCGACTCAATATACACACTACACACGCATCCAAGCGTTCAACAGTTTTTGGGTTTTGTAAATGCATATTGGCTAATATTAACCGTAGCCAATACTTTGGCATTCTTCAAGGCGCTGTTGATAATTCTAAAATTACAATTGTATCTTTCTTTTACACGGTGGCTGAATGAGAGTTATTTCTGAGACGATAGCCAACATCTGGCAACGCGACCATAGAGATTTAATTTCCATAGACTAGCCTGGCGGTGCGAATAACCAATCGAGCTACGCTGACGACACTCTGATAACTGCCTTAACTAATTTAACGACCGTGAATATGTTGCTATCATAATTTTATAAATACATAATAATCTAAACATTTGTAAATATATAATAACTATGTGCAAACTAAAAGTACCATATTTCGAAGGTTTCAATGCTAATTTTTATCACGTAAGGATTTAGAGAATTATCTTGAATGTCAATGTCTGGTATGCTTATTGGTGGAAATGAAGACGGGACAAGCAATCAATTCAACACTCCCACGAGACTGCCTCGTAATATATGATGTAATTTCAGAACGATATTATGAATTGTTTCATGGATTGCTTGATCTGTAAAGCCTATATTTAGACACTGAAATTATCCAATATTTAGGACCCTTTTCCA
Source organism: Chaetoderma sp. LZ-2023a (assembly GCA_034401795.1). Classification (NCBI taxonomy): domain Eukaryota; kingdom Metazoa; phylum Mollusca; class Caudofoveata; order Chaetodermatida; family Chaetodermatidae; genus Chaetoderma; species Chaetoderma sp. LZ-2023a. The sequence goes on from CM067360.1 coordinate 130,847,597, forward strand.
GAGTGGTTACTTGACTAACTGTTTGAGGAATTAATTTAATGTATGCCTTCTTACGCAATATACAATTTCCATGATTTGTGCCAATCAAACAATCACTGTGATAGACATATAACATTATGAAATACTGTTGTGAAATTTGAGAACATGGTCATTATGCAATGCTCAATTTATGATATAAATCAGTGCAGAGTATCAGCAACCATATGGCGTGTAATAGTTCCCTCGTGTATAGAAGTTATAATTGACCATTATCATAACAATCAGTCTCAGGCTGTGTTATCACTAGAGACTTAATCAGGAATAACGCCAGACTGACGTATGGCGTTATTGCCGTTTACGTCTCTAGTCAGAACACTGCCTTCCGCATATTTCCCATTGCCTATATCCTGTTTAACTATTTCTTATACTGTGTAGGTTAATATATAGCCGATATATCTGTTTGCATTCACACTAGTGGAAGATAATCCTGGTCTGGACAGAGCGCTAATAGTACAGTAGAAATTGACATGGACTCGGACATTTTGTATAACAGACAAATTTTTGTTTTAATCACTTCGGTATGGCCCCAAATATATCCCAGAAAGATTCTCCAAAATTCACACATGGGGAAATATGTTTTTAGAGGAAATTCAAAATGGCCGCCAAGGCGATGACCAATAACCAGGTAATATGTATTTTTACTCTAAAAACCCGTGATTTGGTAAGTGTTGTAGAGTTTAAAGTATGTCATCATCAAAATCACTTGATAAACTAGAAATGTAATGCAAACTGAGCGGCTGTTGTGAAACAGGCCGAATAGCTGAAATTTGTCTATGCATTTTCACTTTCAAATTTCGAGCTGTTAAGGCAGTGACCTTCACATTAACAATGTGTGCTACAGGGAATGCCTTTCTTGGAGCAACTACACGAGGAACACAGACGTGTGCTGCTTTTACACTGGCACCTTATATTTAGAAGTAGCTCCGGAGGCGCTGCTGACTTGTCCGTAATGATCGCCGTCACTGATCCTTGTTCTACTGCATAACCATACTCTGCTTTCTTTAACACAGTTTTTAGGTGAAGCCATGTGCTTGTTTGGAGATGAACCCGAAGGCTATGGATGTATGCTGCCCTACGTGTGGGTGGCATCCTTTCAACTGGTACATGCTTAGGAGAGATGGCAGTCATGTATCTGAGATTGTCTAGGCCAGGACTTCTTGATCCAGCACTATACAAAGACTTAATGTACTTTTCACCAATAACCATTATATCCGCCTTTGATCTGGAGATGTCGCCAAATGCAAGTACATCTTGTCTGACGGGTGGTGAAGATTGGATCATTTTCATATGCTATACTTTGCCCAGGCCATATAAAGTTGATGTCGTGTCACATCCAGACATACTATGGACGAATGGCAGGCACACATACAATTCCTTGCCTAAGAGCCCTGTGGCCACTTTGATGCATAGCTTATGTTGCTTTGTTTGTAGGAAAATAGGTGCTTGCATGATGGAGGAGTAAGATCAATATGTCTGTATCGTCAGCAACAACTATCGTTGTTCTTTCAGTTCCTGCCAATTCTAATGCTCTCCTTACAATCACCACATCAGCATCGCCTTCATCTACTGCATGTACCACCTCAACATCTGCATCTGATAAATGTTTTGCCAACAGATTTATGGTATTCTGCTTGTTGCGTTTGTTTGATAGAAATCCAGTTTTGTTTCCTGGAACAGGTGTGTTGTATTGGACAGCTACATCAGGAGCGCTAACTTGATTAAGCCGTCGTCGCTTCTGTTCTTGATCTTTTGTGGTCTCAGATTGATAGTTATCAAATATAACGTATACAGGCGCATCAAGCCTCTGATAATGTACTACTGATGCTACGAATGAGCTATAAACGGTCTCCATTGTTCCAACCTTAGGCCATGGTATCCGATGCAAAAGTGCGCAGCCATCAAATACTCTTGCAGCTGGCTATGTTGTCTCTTGCGGTAGCATTGATGTGTTCATTTCAATTATATACTTCGCCAGCTGTGACTTTTGCGAGTTCCTCATAGTTCCATCATCGTGGAAGAGGGCGGGACATACCGTTGCAAGCTCGTATTCAAAGATCGCTTTGTCTGGAGGTCCTGAAACAGATGCAGTTGACATTACGCGATGGTACAGCTCCTGGGAAGACATATGGACATCTTCATTTCCTACTTTAACTACCTTTCGCATGACAGCAAATGTTACAGCTGGATCTGCTTTCTTTAGCGTAATGTCGCCAAACCTTTTCTCATTTAACTTCTCATGAATTCTTCGACCAATGGCATCATCGGCAGTAACACGATGGTCTGCAATCAAACCAGTTGCGATATTTCTCAGTTGGTCGTCTTCAACTGCGAATGGATTGTGTTCTCTGAGAAACAGAGTGAATTTCTTCATGTCTTCTACATCTCGTCTCATATTTGCAGGGTGAACATCCCTGTGTTGTTCCGACCATGTCCCGGTGAACGTGTCAGTCAATGACCGCAGAGCATGTGTGTACTGTGCTATGATGTGTGCAGTGAGAAGCCATTTTGGTCTAGCAGATTCCTTGTGCGTTATATTGATCAATCCACCATGTGTCTTCCCAGCTCTCATTAGACTTGTCATATCAGACCAGGTACCACTCCAATACAGTTTAGCATTCCTGCGTACAGCAAAGTGCCCTTCGTGGATGGGACCATCCAGACAAGTACATAGATCATCAGAATCTTGGAGGTAAATGCGGCAGCACTTTGTGTAATTGTTGTGCCCTGCAGCAGCAAAGAATGGCAACATTAGTTGTGTCGCCTTTAAATGAAGGAGCCAATTATCAGTACGCTCAGCCCTGATGAACAATCGTACAATGGCGACAAATTCCATGAACAACGACCACAATTTACCAGTTTTTGATTTCTCTACGTTTTCCTCCAAATTAGAAACTTGCTTACATAGGTCTTGCAAATGGTCATTGTCACAAACATCGTCTGCTAAAATATCATGTGACATAATAGCATCGTATAAATTGCGCAGCTCTGACCACATGTCATCCGTTGACATAAGTGTTTGACTTTCACAGCATGTTTCTGTTTCGGTTGTTTGCTCATCCGAAGCGTCATCGCTATCAGGATCAACACCACTTTCTTCATCTTGCAGCTCTGCAAATTCAGATTCACCATATGTACTGCTGGGTGTGTTGTCTGCAGCACTGCCTTGTAGAGAAATTATATCAATATCGGGTTGAATTAGCAAAAGATGCAATGCGGCATCTGTAAGGAGGCATGCTCTTAATGTCTTTGTGTAAGCTTTGCCCTCCATTATCCTAGGTAGGGAATTCCTAGCATACACGGTTGCCCACAAATCATCGATCCCACTCCCCTCCATGATCTTACAGCCCGCTCCAAGAAAGGACAGTAGTTGGTGGAAGCCACCCAGCCTTATATACATGTTCCTACAATGTGGATGAGTGTCTTACTTAATTTGTGTAGCTGTGTAAGTACAATGGCTGGTCAAATGTTATGGTTGCGCAACACAGTCCCGCCTTATGGGATTGGGACTGCACATACATCATGGTACTATATACAGCTTCATTTGTTCCTGGATTCAAAGGTACCATGGGGTTATAAACTACTGCCGTGCAGTGGAAACTGTTGCATGTCGTTATTTCAGACATGAACCCCTGCCAGTTTGGTGGCTGACGTGTGAGAAGGCTAGAGTACAACAACAATGTGTCTAATTGATCGTGCATAGCAATAGGTAAGCTGATGGGGTTAATGGTCTTTATCCTTACATCTGCCATTAGGGATTTATTAGAAGACGTGTAGGGTAGCATGAAGCTCCCAAAATCACCAGCTTCTTCATCATCTCTGTTGATTTCATCAGCAGTTGTAGCTTTACGATATATTGCCCCAACTGAGTTAGCCCTGCTTTCGGTTGGTGCCATTGTTTGACACGAAATGATCCCCATCACATGCGTTGTATCGTGACCAGAAATCGTGTCCTCGTTGTAATCAAAATTGTCAGCTACCCATTGACAGAAAACCCCTCCATCCTTCTTTTCCATGATCCCGGGACACATGTCTTCAATGGATGTGCTTCCAACTGCAGATCTCTGAAATGCAATTACCTGGTCATAGGAAGCACTGAGCCCCAGGGATAAGAGCATATCTATGATAACACGGGAGCGGGTAGACTGGTGGATGAGCAAACCAATGGACAGAAGCAGGGGTGATACAAATGATTGCTTTCCAACAGCTTGCATGATAACATGACATACAGATACCATCTTAAGTTTATTTTTCAACTTGGCAGATTCACTACGAGGTTCAGAATAGATACATGAAATAAGATGTTTCAATGCATCTGGCACCTCGATTTCAAGCTTTTCAAGGTCTAAATTGGACTGTTCTGGATACACATCTGATGGTTGATCAATATCCTTAATTGTTTGATTAATCATAGATCCCACCAGTCTAACAAGTGGCATAGTTTCATCACTCGCGTCACTGGTTGATGATGCATATGATTCGTGTATGATAGAAGATGCTCTAGCAGTCAATGTGACCACGGTTGTCTTGCCTTCAACCTGGGATATTGTCACATCTGTCCCAAATCGGCTTAGCAGACGACGCTGGACGTGCTTTATGCTATATGCGGGTACACCAATTGGCAAGTAGGTGGTCAATTGCGTACGAAGGTCGTGTACAGTGAACTGGCGCTGTTGCTGTTCTGGTGCTGTTAGCCAATTGCATAGATGGTTAAAGCCCACATCATTCATTTCATCAAAGTTCCGGGCATTACTTCCAGAAGCACCACACGAATTGATGTTTCTACAAGAGATGAATTCCTGCATACATTGACGATGACATTTGGCTTTAACAGCACATAGGTCACCTGCAAAAAGTATTCTTGCTTTAACATCATTCGCTAACGAATCGTGCCTTTTACCACACACGTTTAACAAGGTTCCCTGGACTACTCTGAGTTTACCCTTGCTAACATATTCAATATTGCTTATGTGAGAATGCCGTTCAGGGTGACGGCGGACAGCATCAAAGTCGAGCTCTTCAGCACATATCAAACAATGAGTATGGTAATCATAATGATTAGATTCGGAGCGCAGTGTAGGGGTAGATGGTCGCACTCCTTCATCGTTTCTGTTTTGCTGTTGCACTTTTGCAATATTTCTAGGCAACGTGTAATTTTTGTAGCATGTATCGTGTACATAATGTTCGTTCGACGGAGATAGTTTCAAATCAATACCATCTCCACGAAGCTTTGAAGCGTCAAGCAGCGTTGAAAGCCCTTTATTACTAATTGTTCTAGAACTGATGCTATCATGGGAAACATTACATACAACACATGTTTTTTCTTGCGTAGGGTCAGCCCTAATTGTACTAAACCATTAATTAGCATGAACAATGTGATTTTGACTCTATATATTTATCGTTTTATAATTGAATCGACTTAACTTATTTCAAGAAACATTTTCTAAATTTACCCTGGACTATATATTATTGCAATAGTAAGAATAATAGCGTTAGGAATATTTATATCATTGACTGCATTGTTGCGATCAACATGCTGTCCATATGTGTAACTCTCTCCGTCAGATCTTTAAAAAAAACTGGCCATACATTGATGTACCATGTTCTGGAATTCACACTCATGTATCAAATCATATATGGTTGTTATAGACAGGTTTCACTGATTAATTTTAATTTACATTAGTATGTCTTACTTATTTGACTGGGATCTTTAGTCATATACACAATTGACAATAGCAATTGTCAGTAGGTCTAATTTTATAAAATTCTCAACAGATTACCTATTTATGCTAAATATTTTTCACATTTCGTTCCCTAACTTCAAAGGGTTAAAAATCAGTTTTCCCCCAAGTGTGAATTTGTGAGAATTTCTTGTGTGGACTCTGGACAGTCATAAAAAGTGTTTGGAACACAAAATCATCTGTTATACAAAATGTCCGGGTTGGCCTATATTTCTGTTGATTTCGACTGGACTATAATGCATAATCCTTGAATTAATATATGCATTCAAATTGATTACAAGTTTGATATGCTATTTGGTGATTGCCTCTTTAATAAATTAACCATTAATGAAAACTAAGCGCTGACTGATTAAAATTTCAATCATCAAATTTCCAAAAATTATTTTTCAATTATTTATGTATTAATTTATTCAGTTTCTATATCCATGTTTATAACACATCACTGGCGCTTTTACAATTTAATAAATATAGCGTTAGTTCACTACTCCATTCATACTATATCAATATCAATTCATCTACTCCGTTATCTATCATCCATGTAGTGATTGAATGAGTACAGTTTTTTTCTGTTTTCATAGTTTCATTTACAGAATTTTCTCTACCGCATGCAGATTAACCATCAAATAGTATCATTCCCAGATAGACGGATTTTCTGGTTCTGGTAAAGAATTTTAAAACGCTCTTGTCTTTTGAAAGAGAGATTGAAACTGTTTAACCTTAACTGCTAGCATTTGAATCAATGTATATCTGAATTGATCGGCTGGAATTTTTCTCATTACGATTTCAACGTCATTAGATAGATCAACGATATTATTGTGGTCGTTAATGAGGAGCTTTGGTGGTGACTAAGCAACGCGCAACTTTGACCAAGTCAGACATATCTGAATTTTGTTCATAACGTGATCACTGGCATATTGATACTATTGATCAGGTTTGGCCAAAAAGAGGAGATATATGAGCTTTAAGTTTAATCCGGAAAGATCATCACCATTGTTTACCATTATTCAATCCCAATGCTCTAATTTGGGTTACAGCCATATCCATACCCTGTCCTCCTATCTCCTCAACTTCTTTCATTAAATCCGGAATCCTTTACATTGATTCGAAATCCTTCCTATGTCACGCCCTGATATCATACAATCTACAGCCGCAATATCCCTGTAATTCTTGATCCATTAATACTAAACATTCGAGCCATTCAATTTACACCACTTTGGGCGCTTTCCTGTTAACTTGAAACTTCTGATCCGGTCATCAACAAATTTGGTACTTATCATTGACAGGCTTTTGAGGTCATAGAGGTCAAATTAATACCTGGGTTGCCCTGCTCGTCCAAACAGCAGAGAATGTTGATTCTTATAACCCCTAGATTTACTTCCATTGCATAACCATGCTTTCTAGGGCGTGACCTTGCAATAACTTTAGTGTTAAATTTGACATATTTGACACAGATAACTCGACATTCCTATGATATGTGAACAACACAACCCAAGATATATCAATATACGGTGCTGCACTACCACCGTCGATGATTTCGCGGAAGGTGTGACCTAAGAATTGAGACTTACTGTGTGGGGACACGACTGGTATAACTTTGTATAAATAGATCACACATTTGATTGTATTTCAAATATATTGTATAAATGGCTATTACAATTGTGTTTGCACACAGAATTTAAGTCACACCCTCATTGAATTCGCCATCGTCCGTAGTGCAGCACCTTATATAGTTATAACTTGGACTGTGTTCTCACTAGGGAGTTTATCAGAAATAATGCCACACTTCAGTATGGCGTTATTCCGGATTACATCTCTAATGAGAACACAGCCTTAGTTAACTGGTATGGTCTTTCGGATTACCAGTGCTCTGCTGGACTTTCGGTAATGCCGTAGTCTGAAAAGCAAATTAGCACCAACAAACCATATGGATAATAAGTTATATACGCGAAAGACCAATTATGAAACAGCTAGAGAAGCCAGATCAGAATATACAGCTCAGATCTGAATTATAGAGTGAGAAAGTCGGAAGCTAAGGTTAGCAACATGGAGTTAATAAGAAATAAAAGAATTAAGGGTTCTAATAGATTTTCATCTGATAATACGTTACCTTGAAGGGCTGGACTGGTATTCATGATTAGTGTGTTCGAAAGGGTGTAACTTAGTGAAATACAACTTACCCAGATGCATGGAATTAGAGAGTAAGGGAAAACAGTCACAGTACCAAATCTTACAAAACAGTAAAGTACAAAATTGTGTTGGCTAGTCATCTTCAGTACTATGAACTGGCCATTTCCCAGAAAGTTGCATTTTCAGGTGTCAGCGACTGTGTATTATGAAAGGTAGATGGGCATATGTGGGTTAACTCTGTTTTGGATTCATCATAAAGAGATTCTCAATTTTTAGCTTGCGTGCAGCTATTGGGAGAAGTTCGTCACTGACTTGACTCATACTCTCAGCTTGGTGTCTGCAAGCAGTAGTCTCACTAGTCGTAGCTCATCTTCATTGCAACTGGCCTGGCGTAGTACATCTAGGATCTTTGAGCGCTTTATTGTCTCGAAGGCTCGTGACATTGCAATTCCCATTTTATAGAATCCCAGTGTTAGGACATGACTACCGACACAAGCATGCGTTGCGCACATGTAATGTCTGCGCAGCTGCGTCCACATTTGAAGCCACTTTGACATGATCCGGTGAAGTCGTCGATCTTGTCTCAGATGCGGCATAGAGTAACATTGCATAGCATTATCGGTGTACTGTTAAGGAGCACATTGGGTCACAGATTGGCTGGGGGCCAGGTGGCTTCTTGGGCTTGGGTAGCGTGATAAGGATGCCCTGGACTACAGCGTTGATGGAAAGCTGGTGCATAAAAGCTGAATTGATTATGTGCGTGATTTGTTTTGAGACAATGTCACTTACATATTTGAATAGTTCATTGCTCATGCCATCAGGTCGAGATGCACGTCCATTTTTCAGGCCTCTAAGTGCCTTCTCAACCTCTGCTGTATTAATTGGTGTTAGTAATGGCCTGAGGTCTCCTGAGAATGGGTGCAAGTGCTCATCATCGTGGTCAGTGAACTGTTCCTTGAACCATTCTCGAATTGCCTCGGCTTTGCCCTGGTTAGTCCCGATAAAGTGTCATTCAGAGTTGTGTACAGTTAGTGGGGGGGGGGTGTAGTCAGCAACTCTCAGGGCTCGAAATTAGTGCTTGCCAATACATTCTCTGACTTTTTCACCAGTAAAAGTACACCTATTTGTGATGAACCTGATTCTCGCAAATAGTGAAATAAAACACAACTTTTCAAAGAGGAAGTTTATTGATTGGCTTTTAGACTACCAACCTAAGTCCTGATACAATTATATATTTTAAAGTTGATAGAACTTTAACTAGGTCTATTTTTTAAACATTTAAAACAATTATACAGATATATTTATTAACATCAAATTTAAAAAATAATATTAAGTATGCATAATTAATTCATAACATAACATTTAAAAATGTTTATAGATTTTTAATTAAGCATCTTTCTTAAAACATATTTTAATGATAGTACAACCAGCAATTTATCGTAGATTTTAAAGACACATTTCAGGTTCTCTCACCGATTACTTAATATATTACATCATTTTAATAGATATATTAGTTTATGCTAATGTTCTGCGCACTAGAGAAATACCAATATTGTATTTAGTGTATTGTAAATTCTTGTAAATTATTAGTATTATGATAACAATTACTGTTGTTTCATTCAAGACAATAATTAAGGACTGAGAGGCTATTTCAGCACCCAATGGGCACTATTTAATTGCATGTCATTATGTTATCTATTAGCAAGCATGCTACACAATGGATCCCAGTAGACTCCATGATAACACAATTTATGGAAACTACACTGTGCATCAGTCAATTTAATGTTAATGACAAAGAGTTAAAGAAAGGAATATGAAATTAGCAGGCTTAGTAATATAATTACCACGATCACTTTGGCGTGATAACATACATTATAAGCATATGGAGATTTAATTAAGCATACATTGGGACCAAGATATAGAAGCTATACACTCTAATATGCGAATATGCCACTACCACATTGTAGTTCACGTAGACAGGTGGGCGTGCAAGCGCCTCTCCTAATCTACCATCACCATGTACATCCAGAATTTGCACTGCATGCCACCGACTGACTTGCAATGTCATAGCACAATATGTCTATAAAACTACGGTTTTGTATTCGGTGAATGGACCATGAAAATGTGGTTTCTGATGAAGAAACGATATAAAAATAATCGCTTGGCATGCAATTGTATTATAAGATACATCTACCAAGCAAACGAATGGCCTAAAAACTGAGGTTAGTAAATATATGTAACTGAGGTTAGTAAATATATGTATCATGTGACAAATACTTTTTATTAGACTGATAAATCTATAAAAAAAGAAATGTTATATAAATATATACTATAGTGAACCGTGGTTTAATCTGCTGAGCTCATTCTTTCCATACATTGATCTTACTGACAATTATAGCCACATGGATGTGTATAATCTGACTGGTGTTTCAATAGGAGAAGTGCATCTGCATGTTATGCAATCTAGCAACAGCAGCAGCAACTAGTAGTAGTGGTAGTAGTAGTAGTAGTAGTAGTAGTAGTAGTAGTAGTAGTAGTAGCAGCAGCAGCAGCAGCAGCAGCAGCAACAGCAACAGCAGCACCAGCAGTAGTATGTAGGATACCTGGCCTGTCACCACACTTTGACCATGCAGTGCAAGGAAAAGGGCATTTAAGGGATAGGTAGGGAATCAGAAATTCCCATCTTCTTCGAAAACTGATCTATCGACAGGGCTATCCATCAGGTATAGAACGCCTCCTAAATTTGTAAATTTCTATATAAGACGTGAAGTGTTCCTGATCTTAGCTCTTTACTAGCTTTTGCTTGTTGAGACACAGCTCCGGATATACGTATGTGCGTATACACCCACGGGCACCTTCCCTCCTCCCTCCCTCACTCGCCCGCACGCCCGCCCACCCACTCACCAACATGCGTACACACGCACGCACGCGTGCGCCTTCTGCTGAGCGCTCCTTCTGCTGAGGTATCGAGCAAGATCTTCGGCAAGTGATATTTCAAATCCGCATAATGCTATTGGCGGGACAGCAAATACCTAACCTAACTTCTTCCTAACTTTTCCATACAATAAAACTGAAAATTTCATAATGGCCAATAATGAAACAAGAATAAATATAATAATAATACAGCAGAATTTCGTTTGCGACACGAAAGTAGCCTAATGCTCGATCTTCCTAGTGTCAGTTTGGAGGGAAGATGAAGTTTCAGTGTGCGCTTTCCTCCTTTTATATGTTTTGGTGGCGTCACGGGTTGGCGGATGACCACGCCTTTAAAGTTCTGTGTGGGTCGGGCATCGCCATAGATGTTTTATTCTCCTGGAGTCTGATTATATCTTCCCTTCGTAGGGAGATGATAAATATAAATATAAAAAGAAAGGAACGCCGCCTTCATCTCCATTCCACGGAAAATCGAGTCTCCGATCAATGTTAAAATCAGGAACTACTTATTCCTGTGGACGCTCACCTTTTAATTAGAGTGAAGCGGTGTCTAAGTTAGATACTTATAAACTCGCCTGTCAAATTTCAGCATGGAACACCCGATGGGTTGGGAGAGTGTGATTACGTCAGCAGTCTATGACCCCGATTCATCACCTCTCGATTCATCACCTCTAGCCTCCTCCGTCGCGTGAGTGGTAGCCACGTGGGAGGGCGGTTCTCGTCTTTGCGTGGCCGCTCGACGGCCGCGCATATATTTGCTTGTGTCTAGAATTGTCCATAGACACGGCCATTTTGCGCAATGTATTGGGGTCTCCAACCGCTAACGAGAGAGAGAGAGAGAGAGAGAGAGAGAGAGAGTGAGAGAGAGAGAGAGAGAGAGAAGAGAGAGAGAGAGAGAGAGAGAGAGAGAGAGAGAGAGAGAGAGAGAGAGAGAGAGAGAGGGAGTATAAATATTGGCTAGATCGCGCATTCGCATACGCTCACAATGGGGGCTGTGGTAAAAAAAGAAACTGGGGAAATACAATACGGTAATACGGGGAGGCGTTAGGAATTAAAGCCTAACACATACATTGCTGAAATTCCAACCATTTCTGTACATATAAATATATGATAACGTCTGTTCATTTTGAAAACTGCTGCCGTAAGCCGTTGTTGCATACATGTAGACAACTTTCAGAATTATTGTTTACATAATCTACACAAATCTTTCTTGTACTGGGTAAAGCGAGTTGTTTTAATATCCCAGTTTCCGTGAAACCTGACACCGTTTGGTATAAAGAAGACCTCAAAAATAAATTATTAATACGTTTTCAAAACAAGATAGAATATTTCTGTTTTTCTTTGTTAATATTTAACTTATTTACATGTACGAGCTGTACCGTAAAACCGGCGACTTGAAGGTATATAACATCTAAAAAATAAATTAACATGTTTTGCAAAAAGGATAGACTTTCTCTTTATGTTTTGTGGGTGTATTATCTTATTTCTGAGCTTATAACGTAGCCTAAGCGTTCGAATCACTTGTAATAAGTGAGCACATATTGTAGCAAGAGTGGTCAAATATTGTAGGTAAGCTGATAAATATTTTAAAACTAATTTGACTGGTCGCTGTTGCATGTTTATTAAATAGCAAAGAGATACCATTCTTACAACATGTTGGGCTATTAAGAGTTAAAGACGGGCCAAATTGAATCATTTATGACGTAGTGATTATGATGTCAGCATGCACGTCACTTAGTTGGTTATGACGTCATATTACGGTATATAATCGATTAGTTACAAAATATTCAACATCTTAGCTGCATAGATTTCAGGAAATTGATAGTTAGTTATATATATATATATATATATATATACCGCACCTTATATCCCCCTACTAGATGTATATATACCTACTATATATATTATACACAAGGTGTGAAACCAATGGTGACACTCGGGTTGGATAGGCGACGCTTACATACATATTATTAATTGCATCGCTTAAATATCGATGCCTACATGTAGAGGAATGATTGCTCTCACCAGAACCATAAAACACTTTAGGTGTATTAAGGTATATCATATAAAATTGCGAACTGATATACGCTCCAGACGAAATCTGTGCGGACCATTGATAGCGGTAGATGGACGGCTAGCAGTGAATGCTACAAGGCGATCTAGTTGTTAAAATCAAATTTCTAATGTTACATTAGTCACAACGAATAAATTCTTTACAATTTTTTCATATAGACTCACCAATTGCACTCTAAATAAATAATGGGGATTACGTTATTTCGAAGCAATACAATTTCTAATGCGTCTAATAATATTATTAACGGGTTTAGGGAAATTACGAACTAGCCTATATGGTTCAAAGGCAAACGGTTAGCAAAATATGCATTGCTATATATAAAAAATGGCCAAGCGTGTCTACCATACCATATCATACCACATATTGCACAACAAGTGTGAGCAGCTTAATCAATTGAGTCATCTGAACATCCACAACAGTCTGAACGTGTGTGGCCTTTCAGAATAGCAATGAATGCCTTAGTGTGGTATACGGCTGTGTTGTGCTTGGAATTCCAATCCAAAGAACCGGGTTTGATCCCGACGATCCAGCATTCAGGCATGCAATCAAGGTGTATAATATTCGGCTATTCCATGCGTCATTCACCTGGCACATCTTTTGGCAGTGGGGTCGAAAAACCGTCATGTGTGGTGTCTGTGCCATAAATCGCCATAAGGAAGAAACTTATACAGGTACATGACAGCACAATAGAGGGATCCGTTTCTAGCTGTGGCTCACCTATTTCTAGCTATGCGCTGCCCATTTCTAGCTACTTTCTACCTATTCTTTTTCCAGTGTTGGGATCGATATAACCGTGAATTCGTAGAATCCCAGGAATAGCAACGTAACTATAGCCTACAGATAACTTATTCACTATTTTGATTAGGTGATGCTGCTGCCTATGAGAGCAACAGTGCCTTCTCTCTATGGCAGCAACAGCGACCAGTCGAATTAATTTGAATATATTTAACAGCTAGAATGTTTATTAAATATTAAAGACATTCAATTCGTGCACTCACCACGTACCTAGATGCATCATATATTATGCATTTTGATTGTGACATCAGCCTACATGTGATTCAATTGGTCATGCCGTCATATGTTTGAGTGGCAGATTTGATTCATCTATTACCTAATGAGCGATAGCAACAGTGTTTCTGGTCACACACACACACACACACACACACACACACACACACACACACACACACACACACACACACACACACACACACACACACACACACACACACACACACACACACACACACACACACACACACACACACACACACACACACACACACACACACACACACACACACACACACACACACACACACACACACACACACACACACACACACACACACACACACACACACACACACACACACACACACACACACACACACACACACACACACACACACACACACACACACACACACACACACACACACACACACACACACACACACACTACGCAAGTAGCAAATTATTTGGAAAACCAACTTAATTGGGAAATTAATGTCATGTGGTTTGTGAGATGACAACCACATTCAGAGGCAATTCTTCCAAGAAACGGCATTCAACATTGCCATTCATCATAATCTCCCTACAAGTTTTCAGTAGCAACATGCACAGTATGTTGACTGACTACTGCATCTCAGTGATAAACATTAGGATCAGACTCTGAACACTTTAAAACATTGACACGGTATGAATCCAAGAAGTAAACGTATCCACTCATTTACAGATGACCACCCTCACAATCAGATCCACACAGCAGAAACAGACGGGGCTATGTCCTGGTCTTTGTAATTGGACCGGAGCTCTTGGATCACATCTTAACTTTCGAATGCGGCGGTGACCATGTTGCATTCATTGACCTGGATTTTCTACTGCGAAATGGTGCCACCATCAAGTGCCGCATTGTTATGCATATGCCCCACCTGCCGAAAAAACAAGAGGAATCCTTCCTCGATTGAGTTTTTCTATGCCGAACTGAGGTCTACCATCACCATTTCAACCAGATGGCAATTCGTTATGTGTGAAGACTTAATTGTAAGCTAGAAAGTCTCATCAAAGCAGACAAGGATGCAGGACTCAACACATACATGGTATTTTATGTTATGGGCAAGTGTAACAGCAATGGAGATGCTCTAGCATGGCCTTGTTTATCAGTGTTCATGGCCTCTTTGCCACACTGTCTTCAAACATCCGTGCCATAACCGAACAGCATGGACAGGATACATTATAGAACAGAAACAGGCTCCAATGCCACAACCGCTGTCTTCAACCCAATTGGTGTGATGGGTAAAATCAGTGTAAAGCCACTAGTTCAGGATTCGCGTTCATATGATCAACCGCCTTCAAATGACCACATTTGTCTGCTGTATACGCACCATATCAACCAACTTGGCAAGCTAAGCTTTGATCTAGAGAGGCTCGTCAGTGACACCACAACCCAACTGGCATAGAAGAAGGTCCATGAGGAACAGATACAAACTATTGTCATAGACTGAAATCCAAATGATGCTTTTTCCAGAGTACTCAAATGCATTGAAACATTTGCGACCCATTTAACTAGAAGTTGGCAAGCATAACAACAGAGCTGAACATTACGATGTAGACCCACTCCTTGTAAAGCTGTCCGAACAACACACGGTACTACCGCCCCTCGTCTATCAATGAGCAAAGACCGCACAAGGCTACACCAAGAACACAGTACAATACTTTGTCAGATTAGTGAACAACTGAAAAGCCTCGCCAACCTACAAGCAGACATTTTGGTAGATGGTATCACAGCCACAGTTGATTGTCGTAAAATGTGTAGGGTGGCCTGGGCTCTAAGATTTGCTGGTCCACTGCCATTTCCGTAATCGGGATGTTGGCCAACATCCATAATCAGACATCGCTTCATAATGTCACTTGCATATTTGAATAGTTCAAGTAAATTTACAGTAAACGCGCCTCACAATAGGTAAAATGTATATAACACCTTGGATATCAGCTAAAGTTAGCGTATACACGAGTAATAACGAGGCAATAACAATACTAAAGTTCATGAAATAACGTACTGTCAAATACGACCGATGCCTCACAATAAACCAGCGCCGCATGGCGGCTGTTGCGGCGGTGCGCCCCATTTGACTGAACACTGTTGCTGCCAAGGGCAGCAACAACACTCAGTCCAATTAGTTACAAAATAATCAACAGGTTAGCTACATAGTTAGAATGAAATTAGAATTTTGGGAATTCAGGTGTTAAGGTATATAAATCGATCTCAACCCGCGAAAATCATGGGCTGGGTTTAGCTAGAAATGGGAAAGGGCATATGTATGATTACTGTATTCTGCGGCTGTAGTAGTAGAAACATCATACAGCTGCAACCAGTCCTTCCTCGCTTTTGCCCACTGTGTCTTGTCCTCAGCCGAAATTCTTAGCTTCCTCACGTCCATTCTTGACTTGAGTGTACCAAGTCCTGCTTTCTTGAGGTCACCTCCTAGCACGCTTAGGAGATTTATGCAAGGATATCCTCTCCTGGCTTTGTTTTTGCTGGCTCCGAGTAGGGCGAATTCCATGGCTCTCTGTGCTGGTGTCTCTTCTGGCATCCTTAGCACATGACCAAACATGGACCATCTTTGCTGGGCGACCTTTACAGACAACTGTGACGTATTACACATCTTGTATAGTGCATCGTTGGAAAGTATGCTGTCTGGCCATCGGTGTCCAGTGATGGTGCATAATTGTATGCGGTGGCAGGCATCGAGTTTGTCTAGAGCTGCCTTTGGAGCTGACCAGCTGTTACAGTTATACAGCATAAGGGACACGCAGGTTGCATTGTATAAACGTAGCCGTTTTATCAAGGGCATCTTTAATCTACGAATTCATAGCTTTCAGAAGGATTGGAAAACTATGTTCCCCATGACACAGCGTGCAGAAATGTCAGCAGTACTGCAAAGCAGTGAGCCCAGGACTTTACTTTTCCTCCATGGTTCGCTGCCACGACGTGGGTCGTCATTTTCTATAGTTGTGTGCTTTGTCGATAGGTATATGTGCGTGAACTCTGTTTTGGATTCATTCATAAAGAGATTCTCAATTTTTAGTTTGCTTACAGTTATTAGGAGGGTTCTTTTCTTCGTCTATGAAGTCCACATCGTCGGTATATTCCATCTCTAGCGGCATGCCCAGTATTGTGACTGGCGGTTTGGTCTTGTGGAACTTTCCTGCACAGATTTCAATGCGGCAGCACGGTAGCGGGTGAAAAGCACCGGAGACAGACCATTTCCCTGTGGGGAGCCGATTGATGTGTCAAACTCTACAGACTTCACTGACTTGACTTGCACTCTCAGCTTGGTGTCTGCAAGTAGTAGTCTCACTGGTCGTAGCTCATCTTCATTGCAACTGGCCTGGCGTAATACATCTAGAATCGTTGAGCGTTTAGTATGTCGAAGGCACGTGATATGTCAATGCCCATTTTGTGGAAGTCCCAGTAATTGGACATGACTACCGACACAAGCATGTGTTGAGTCCATACAATGTCTGCGCAGCTGCATCCACGTTTGAAGCCACTTTGACATGATCTGGTGAAGTAATCGATATTGTCTCGGATGCGGCATAGAGTAGCATTGGATAGGATTTTTCGTATGCGGTTGAGGAGCACAATGAGCCGCAGATTGGCTGGGCACCCAGGTGGCTTTTTGGGCTTGGGTAGTGCGATAAGGGTGCCTTGGCCTACAGCGTCGATGAGAAGGTGGTGCATAAAAGCTGAATAGTTGCGTGATCGGTTTTGAGATAATGTCACTTGCATATTTGAATAGTTCATTGCTCATGCCATCAGGTCCAGATGCACGTCCATTTTTCAGCGCTTTAAGTACCTTCTCAACTTCTGCAGTTTTAATTGGTGTTAGTAATGGCCTGGGGTCTCCTGAGAATGGGTGATTGTCAGTGAACTGTTCTATGAACCATTCTCAGATCGCCTCAGCTTTTCCCTGGTCAGTCCCAATAAGGTGTCCTTCAGATTTGTGTACAGTGAGTGGTGGTGTGTAGTCAGTAACTCTTAGGGCTCGGGCTTCCCGAAACATTTTGTGACAGTCATCCGTGGCAGTGATTTCATCTGCTAGTGAGTCTGCCTGTTGAATGGCAAGATCTTTTAAGCATTTGCTATTGTGGCGCAGAATAATATTGCGCTTCCAGTGTAGTTTGGTGCGGTTTTCATTTTGGTCGCTTTAATAGATGCACAGCCGTAAACGCTTTCTGCTCTGCTGACAGTTTTACTACTAGAGGGTCGTCAGTATACCTAGGTTGGTTGTTTGTAAGAACACCTATGGTGCTGCTAAAGTGAAGGGGCATAGCTAAAAGGGAATTCAACCATGGATTACACACTCACAATGATAACAAACGTTTATGAGAATAGGGGTTTCTGTTCTGTCACTCAAGTATATGACGTTATAATAATTTACGTCACAAGTAGTCTGAGGTCACAATCATTATGGCGTATTCTAACTCCATCATGTAATTTGATACGCCCACTAAGTGGATGAATTGTATCTCCTATGATGGATTAGCAATTTATTAAACTTTGGTCTCAATATTTTGAAAATAATTTGAAACTAATTTAACTTAAATCTGTTGCTGAACTCACAGGCTATCAATTTTCTGAGAATCATACAGTTAAGCTGTTGAATATTTTGAAACTAATTTGGCGGGGTTCTGTTGATGTAGTAATAGACACATCCTACAGCTGCAAAACTTCTTTCTTCGCGTTTGCCCACTGTGTTTTGTCCTCAGCCAGAGTCCTGAGTGTCCTCAGGTTCAATCTTGTCTTGAGTGCACCGAGTCCTGCTTTCTTGAGGTCACCTCGTAGCACGCTTAGCAGATTTATGCAATACCGTCCTAGCCTGCCTTTCTATTTGCTGGCACCAAGTAGGGTGAATCCCAAGGCTCGCTGTGCTGGTGTCTCTTCTTGCATCCTTACCACATAGCCAAACATGGACCATCTTTGCTGGGCGACATTTATAGACAGAGGTGACGTATTGCACATCTTGTATAGTACATCGGTGGACATTACGCAGTCTGGTCATCGGTGTCCAGTGATGGTGCGTAGGTGTTTGTGGTGGCGGGCATCGAGTTTGTCTTAAGCTGCCTTTTGAGTTACCATCTGTTACAGTTATACAGCATCAACGGTACGCAGCTTGCATTGTATAAACATAGTCTATTTACAAAGGGCATCTTTGATCTACGAATCCATAGCTCCCAGTAGCAGTGGACAGCTATGTTCTCCATGCCGCATCGTGCAACAGTGTCAGCAGTACAGCAAAGCAGTGCGCCCAGGAGTTTACTTTTCCTCAATGGTTCGCCGCTACGCAGTGGATCGCCATTTTCTTTAGTTTCATGCATTGTAGATAGGTATATGTGCCTGAACTCTGCTTTGGATTCATTCATAAAGAGATTCTCAATTTTAGTGTGATTTCAGCTATTGGGAGAGGTTCGTCATTGGTTTCTTTTCCTCGTCTATGAAATCCACATCGTCGGCATATTTCATCTCTAACGGAATACCCGGTATTGGCACTGGTTTTGTGGAACTTTCACACGCGGATTTCAATGCACTATCAAGCTAGCAGGTGTAAAGCGCAGGAGATAGTCGATCTCCCAGTGGGAAGCCGATGTATGTCTTAAACTCTACGGACTTAACTGATTTGACTCCTACTCTCAGCTTGGTTAACGGCCAGGAAATAATATCCCCCTTCCCAAGTATGGGACTTGAAACACATATGTATTTTCACAACCCATTAATATGGTAGGGTTCCCAAAATATAAAGGGTTACATCGAGATACATCAAATCTCCACCCCTATCTCTGGGAATGGAAATATACCTTCCCGGTACATGACTTCCATTCGGGGGTGGGTGGGGGTAATATTTAATGGCCAATTAACGGCCATGAAATAATGTCCACCACCCCCACCCCCTTCTCCTAAGTATGGGAATGGAAACATATAAGTACTTACACAACCCATCAATATGGTACCGTAACCACACATAAAGGTTTACACCCAGACATATCAAATCGCCACCCCTAGCTCGGGGAATGGAAATATATCCCCCCAAGTACATGCCTTCCATTGGGGTGGGAGGAGGGCATTTCATGGTCAATTACCGGCCAGGAAATAATGTTCCCATCCAAGGTATGGGAATGCAAACACATATGTACTTTCACAACCCGTTAATATGGTAGGGTGCCCGAAATATAAAGGTTTACACCCAGACATAGCATGTGATAAGAAAATGCATCTCATCTTTTAGGCAGTGGCATACAGAACACAATCTCTCCGATCTGTCAATGCCAATCCTGCTTTTGGACTCGATCGCTAACTTATGGTTAAAGGAAAGGACCTGGGAACTAACATATGCTCTGGAATGGTAGCTTTATATAATAATCGACCAAAAGCCCCGGGCAAAAGCAGAAATACATCAGAATATTTAGAGAAAAGCAGCTAAAGACAATGTATGCCACTCTGAAGGGAACTAATTAGTGACGAAGCTGGACCTATACGCTCGGGTGTATAGTTTCCCATACCACGCATTTACTAACCCCCGCCCAGAACCTGATCATTTTACATTTTGCAGTTATAATGAATGGCAGTCTGCCCAGTTCGCCATATATCATACTATTTAGTGTGGATTTCTTAAGGTTTAATGCATTTTTAAAGAATTTTGTCTGGCAAGTCTCTAGCTGGCGGCCATTTCCAAATCCCCAAGCTTCTGAGCCATATAATAAGATAGGTGTTATCATTGTGTCAAATAAGTAATTTTGCAATTCTATTGGGATGTCCTGTTCTTTTATTTTCTTTAGTAGGGAGAAAGTAGCTTTGGTTGCCTGTCTAACGCCATGGGTCATACAGCTAACAAAGCTACCGATTTGACAGACAGACACCTAAGTATATGAATTCATCCACGATCTCAATAGGGTGTTCTCCAATTGTGAAATGTAGTTATGTCTGCTGTTTAGGTTTGGAAATTACCATGAATTTAGTGTTTGTGGTGTTAGGGTCTACTCATTGAAATAACGCATACATTGCAACCGCGACCGGGCCTACTTGTATTGCCACCTTAATGCATTAAATTGCCGCCTTGTCATTCATTCATTCATTCATTCATTCATTCATTCATTCATTCATTCATTCATTCATTCATTCATTCATTCATTCGTTCGTTCGTTCATTCATTCATTCATTCATTCATTCATTCATTCATTCATTCATTCATCCACCCACCATCCATCCATCCATCCATACACTCACCACTCACTCACCAATCCACTCAGTCATACATTCATTTCCACCACAATGCCAAACACGACCATAGACCCCCAGTGCTAACACTGAGTGGTTGGAGTGCTGTAATGGGCGTGAATCAATAGCGGCTTTAATTGTTGTTATGGTAAAGAAATCAGCACAGCGTGACGTACTTTCACACGTGCCTACCTCATTGCTGTTTTCAACAAATATTTAACTTTTGAATATGATTTTCAAACATTCAATTGCAAAAGGGGTTAACAAGGAATTATCACAAAAATAAAATCTTACAGATTCGTAGTTTTGAATATCCATACGTTCTGTCACATAGTGTTAATAATTTTAGAGTTATTGCTAAAGGTTAATAAATGACTGTTCAAAGTAGACAGATACTCATATTGTCGTCGGCCATTTGTGGAGTTCCCATACATTGTCACGGGAGGCTATAATATCTACATATACTATAAAAAGGAAGCAATTTCTAACTTATGTAGATTATTAATGAGAATCCCTTTCCGAGTATATGGGTTAAATTGCAAACAAAATCTAAATGGAATTTGGGAATACGTATTATATGAGCATCTCCTCTTTGTTATGCAGTACATTTATGACCAAGTTAGGCGAGAACTCCTGCACATGCGTACTTCACTTCCATCATTGTTGGTAATATGGCTTTAGTACAAAGGTAACATATTTTAAAACATGCATTTATTGGGAGAGACTTCATATATGATAACATAATTTATTTCAGGTCGAACCTAACTCTTCACAGAATCCAAAATGTATGATTTTTTTAAATCTATTAAGATTTTAAATGTTTTTATTGGTAACTATATTCATATAATAATAGGCCTACAACTAGGTAAACCATGGGCAATAATGAAGAAAATTGGCAATAGTTCAATGTATGGGACAACTACTCTTTAGAGGCTAACAGTAGTTTCCTTGCCATGCAGCTCCAGTTCTCGTCATGAAAACGTTTCTTATCTCCTGCCTATTCAGTATATTGTATTCCGACATATTTTTCTCTCTACAGGTATTTCCTAGAAAGAGTAATACCTTCACATCCAAGATTGCTTCGACTAGGCTTATTCCCATTAGAAAGTAGAAAGACAACTGACGCTACCATTGTCGGAAGAGTGAGTAGGCTATACAACATGCCTCTGAATTATTTTTCCATGAAGTCAACTTCTTTCCAATTTTGGCAGCACCACAACCAAACCATGTGTCAACACTGGTATTATGCATACTAAACCACTAATACCCATGGAGGTAACCCTGATTTGCCATGCAAACCAGTACCCAGCAGTCCGTATACTGATTTCCTTGCCTTCTTCAGATTACTCTCACACACGGCTCTACCATATTCTGTTCGCATCTCTCTGGATTCCGAGATGTGTTGCAGAGTCTGCCACATCAATTATCTGCCCACCAATCTCCGATGGACTAGGAAGGTTAGTATAATGTGGACGTTTGTCATGTGTGGCAATCATACTCTTGGTACCTTGGTACGTGTATCTTATAGAATCTGCATAGGCTATCCCTAGATTTAATTGGTTTTGCAGATATATCAATTATATTTGTAGTTACAATTGTGAGATCATCGACCGCACATGGACTGGCTACCTTATTTACTCCTACAACTGCTCTTTTGTTAGTTACTTACTTGAGGCAGAAGGAGACTGATGTGTAGCTTGTGCAGGTTCATCGATATAATACCTACTTGGCGCATGCCATGTAAGATATTAAATGGCATTGAAACGTGTCCATCCCACTTCACCCTCGCCACAGCATTCTGACTTAAGTTCCTGATTAACAGCACATAGGCAACACCCAGACAGAGCTGCCGATACAGGCTGGCTTGATAATCTACGTCACATGCTGCCTTTGAATCCAAGATAGGCTTTATATTCGAGGCATTCCTGCATGTTTGCCTCTGCAACTGCCTCGCGGACAAGAAAAACACCTTGCAATGGAGAAACACCACAAGTAAACCCTCTCCGTATCTGCCTCTGACTTGGCATCAGCCCCTTCTCTAGATCTTCTTGTATTAGAATGCCAACTATATTCCCCATGACTGACATATCCTCTGTAGTTATTGGGATTATTCATGGAGTTCTTTCTTTTATATACAACGGTCAGAAGACCTTCTTTAAGGCTATCGGGGATCATTTTATGTCTGACAATGGAATTGACGAGGTCCTTTATCTGGCTAATTAGGTGCTCCCCTCCAAACTGTATATGCTCTGCAGTAATGCAGTGTTTATCAGGTGTCTTCACTGCTGATGGCTTACTGGCTGCCTTCTCGGAATCGTGTGCTGAATATAATCTGACCTCACTGCTGATAATATTTTCTGGAGGAGAATTACATCGAACTCAGTTTCAAGTCTATAGTCACCATGAAAAGAAATGTTTTCTTCTGGTTTAGCTAGCTGAGAAACAATGTTTGGCCTAGCCGTCACAGAACACTTCCGCATTCCTGATCGCAATATCATTTATATTTAGCTCTGTTAGGATCGCACTCTTTGGTTTTGTTTGTTGCTTAAGTAGTCGGTGATAGTGTTGCCTATCCCCATAAAGAGCATCTCCAATATCGTGGTACAACACATATCGTTGCCATGCATTCTCTTGGCTGTGGGCACTGCTCAACAATGGCTTTGGCCGTTTTTCTTTTAATCGCATATGATGTAATGGATCTCTTGGCAGACCAGCTAGTTTATATTCGTAGAATGCGTTCTTACTGCTCTTGACTGCAGCTGCACTTTTATCATTCCCCGGGCGTTTTTCCATGGCTTATGCTTTGGCAACTTATGTATTGCTCTGTCTTCCGCCTCTGCCTACTTAGTTCATTCTACTTAGTTGTAATTCAATAGTGTAGTCAATGCAATTAGACATGTCGAGATGGGGTAGTCGTTCTTGTATCCTTCGCTCAAGCTGTATTTTGTCAATTGCCTGCCATATGGCCTTTCTTCGTAACATTGCTTTTGATATCTCAGTATTGCCCATCTCATACTTCAGCATGACCACTCCTCCAACTGGTATATGGTAAGAACTGTTTACTGCTATATTCTCAAGTCTCCTCATTTGGTAGATCTTAGAGAATAAATTACTATTGGTGAAAATACCCATTTGCATGAATGAACCTGGGTTCTGCTGGGTAATCCCAAATAACACAAGTTCATGCTGCTCAAGAAATCCTGCAACAGTATGCCCCTCATGTGTATGTTATTACATCTAATTTGCGCATTCCAGTCACCTGTCAGCCCTGATTCATATGTATGATATATTCTCAGGATGACATCGAGTTCATCTAGCAGATCAGTATACCTGTCATCTACTGACCCCTTCGTTGGCATATACACTGAGATAAGTAGCAGCATCTCGTCATGTGTAAACATTTCTCCTACCTGTATACGATCACTTCCATCTGGTAATGGACTACAAAGATGGTCAAACTCGTTGGCACATACTAGCGCTGTTCCCATATAGCCTCGTGATCTTTGCGTAGGGAGAATGAGAGTGTTCTCGTCTACCACCTTCACGGCTGAGTTATTACTATTGTGCAAGCCTCTCAGGAAATCTTTCTCAAAATTGTAAAGCCAATGTTCCTGAATAAAGAGTATCTGATGATTTTGCAAAAGGGTGATTACGATTTCTCAAATTATTTTGACATTCTAACAATTATATGTGACTATAGAAATGTGGCTGGCAGTTGACCTATATCGATTAACTTCATCCAGCTCATTTTCGGGCTGCGATACTCTAAAATATGAATATCTCTCAGGTTTTTCAAACTAGCTTTATCCTCTGTATCCGCCCGCTGTACTGGATTAGGTCTAAGTCTTTGGATTTAGTTTGACTGTTGATCTCGTGTTTGACTTTTTGCGGGTGAGCTAGTTCTGTCATAATCAATTCTGACACATTCCTACATTGTGACCGCAGGTATTGATCTCAACTCTGCAAAAAACCACATAATTTTGAAGTATTTAAACGCATGCCATCTACTTCTCTCACCTGAACTTCTTCGTCTTAAATGCCATCATCTTGATTAAGAACGGCTGGCGGAGATTGTCCTTCACACATCATGCGATATTGATCTGCAGCCAGCGGTATCACTTTCTCTGCACATTCGGACTTATCTGACACAGAGTTATTCCCATTTCAGGTAGAACGCAATTAAGCCTCACAACCTTCATTCTGTAGTATGCGGTTTTCAATGCCTGTACTGATTGTCTACTGATTTCTTCACAATAGTCTGGTTGTGAATTATAGTAAGGTCTGTATTTTGCTGATGTCCTCATCCTTTTGTTGACTTATATTTTTCTACATGACACCCGCTGTTACTGTCACCACCAACAGGCCTATGTTAGCAGTATGATGTCAGTCACCATGCATCGTATCATCCACGTGTGTGCTATTACTGAATATTTGTGCAACTCGAACACTGTATGGTGTCCATGTGTGATTAATGAATGGCCATAGTCCGCTGATGTGTACACATATGTGCATAGGTGTCTAACACACAGTAGTAGGCGCATATATTCCCTATATTATTATCATAGACTAATTACATATGTAATTAGTCTATGATCTTATCTCGAATATTAATTTGAGAAGAGGTGCTGGCCGCTTCCCTGTGCTACGCCACAACTTTAGATTGATAGCTGAAAATATGTTGTTGTCAAGGTGCTTGGTATGCACTTATCTCAGCTTTGGCTGAGTTGATTTGCAAATTTTGAATAACATTTTGTTCTTCTAGTAAAGGAGAATATAAATTATGAGTGTCAAGTTAATCAGAGCAACCGTGTAGCACAGAGGCTTTACGTGAACATGGACCTTTCCAGTTTACCCATCCATCATATGACGTCATAAACAAGTACGTAGCGTATAGGACGACGTCGGAACCAATTGCAAAATGAATGACTCGATTGAGTCTGTGCTAAACGCCTAAAAGTCTGACACGTTGTATTTCTTTACTATTTAATAAACATGCTGTTGAATATTTTGAAACTAATTTGACTGAGCGATGTTGCTGCCATAGGCAGTCAAATTGGTTTCAAAATATGCTACAGCATACCTGTATAGCTTTCTGGAAATTTATAGTCAGGGAATTCATGAACTGACCGCTCGGTGGGGCTTAGCTAAAGATGGGCGGGGTATAGCTAAAATTGAAAAGGTCAATTTGCAATTGGGTTGACAAAAGTGATATTGAATGCGACCTCGATCTATTTAGAGATGCTAGTGTTTCCCACAAGTTACTGATACAGCGAGCCAATCTGACAATACCAGTATCTGTGTTCGCTGACGCCTGCATATTTATTCGACGGATTCGATGTGTCATTCAAAAACATCGGGTCATAATCTATTACTTCACTAGGTAGGTGAGGCCACACTCCTAAGAATGTAGAAGTATCCGCTATTAAGCTGGAAGATGTCTTCATGTGTATCCTGTGATTTTCTATGTTCGATTTACATTTTAATACACATTCTGTTGGATATTTAAAAAAAATATTTTGGCAAAGGGTTGTTGCAGCTAAAGGCAGCAACGCACAGTCCAATTAGTTGCAAACTATTCAACAACAGCTCTATAGTTACCTTGAAATTGTGATTCCTGTAATTCAGTGTTTAAACTATAAATCGATGCTAACACACGTACACAGTGGACGCGGCTTGGCGAGCTAGGGACATAGCTAGAAATCGATCCCTCTATAGCAGTTCCCTTATGAGACCTCATATTGATAGACAATTAAATGTCTTGCAACGGCTGAACACAGACCCGTAAAAGTGAACATCTCCACACAAACCGATAACCTCCCTAGCTCTCACCAGATTGTAGCCCCGACCGGGTCCCACTCCAGGCCGTTATATCATGCTAAGCCACTGAACATACCTGAACCATTCACATACGCAGCCCTCATAATAACTGTAGCAGCGAGTTATTCTACAGAACAGATTACTTGTAAGATACGCACACTCACCATTAAAGACATCGTACTAATATACGCCCACTCACATAGTTCCACTGTTTGGAGTGGAGTGGAAAGGTGAGGATCGTGCAATAGAATGATGCCTTAACGACGGTGGGTGACGTTCTGCGACTGGATAATGAATAAATCCACTTTTAGCTATCACCCGCCTATCTCTGCTGTGTGCGTTTGGGATCGATTTATATACGTTAAATCCTGAATTCCCAGAATCTCAATTTCGTATAAATACATGTTGAATATTTTGAAGGTAATTTGACTCGGGCCGCTCTTGACTATGGCAGCAACAGCGTCCAACACAATTAGCTTCAAAATAGTCAACGGAATGGTAATTAAGCAACAATGCCATACAATTCGTAAACTACTTGACTATTGCAGGTTCATGGCAGAGTAATATCTGTCAATTTTTATTGCGACATCAGCCTACAATTGACGCAATTGATTATGACGGCATGTGCTTGAGCAACAGATTGAACTAATCCATTATATTGCTAACTGCAAGTAACACGTCCTATGGATATTAGCGGTTCTTCAAGAGCCACAGAAGGTCCAAGCAGTTTTTTCTCATTTGGATAACTGCTAAAAATTAAAGTAGCAGACTTCACAAAACATGCTTGCTTCTCTCAACTGAGCACATCTTATTTTATGCTGTATGATCAGAAATGCTTTATTCAGATGTTCGTCTATACTTGATAATCACGAGCGCGAGGCAGACACAATTGCTAATAACCGATAAGCTAACTAATATCCGAAGTGTGATTCTGAGACAAGCAGGGCCATAACAATAGTTTGAACCGGAATCTTGCGGAATCTGTGCAATGTATAAGGCTCCAAATATAGGTTGTATGATTAGCAATACCACAACGATAGACGTTGATACTACCCCGAATAGGGTAGCTAAATATCTGGAGCTGAAATTCTCCATAATGCCCACAAACATGGACATGATTAAACCATAGCTCAATCCTTGTGCAACTGCTGAGAAATACAAAGTCCATATTTGCGTCGTGGCGAATGCCATACACAGATATCCTGATAGAGAAAGTAAGCAACCCATTTGAAGCAAACAAAATGGCAGGTATGGTTTCTGGCTGAGCAACATTGTGACCAGGCCAGAGAGCAAACCCCCTACAGCTACAGCTCGGTAGATTGTAATCATTGCCCGTTCTTGTAATGGAAATCCGAGACATTTGGCTAAAATAGAAACGTGCAGTGAGAAAAATATTGTTTCTGCAGAGACTAGCGTCATCGCTACAAGATAGAGTAAAAATTGCATTCCGAACATAATAAACCAAACGGATTGTGGTATATTGATTTCTGATTCTTGTTTCGCGAAAGCCAGTTCGGACTTGACACTGCTGTTCTCATCCATATCCATCACACAGTTCTTAAGATCGTTAACCAAGTCTAATTCGTTAGAACCATAGTTTGGGTTATTAGAGCAGGCACTATTTGAGTTGTTTAATAAAATATATTCTTCAATTGAATTCAGATCACATTGGGATTCCGGTTTCAGACATTCAACAAATGTCTGTGGATCTGATTTGTTTGAGCAGCCGAACAATCCAAATATAGAGATAACACACCCGAAGACGGCAACAAAGACCTGCATCTCAAAGAATCCTAGTATGTTCTGATTCTGTGCATCCAATACATGACTATTGTGGAATAAATTGTCATATATAAGAACATACATCAATGTTCCAAAACTCGTTGACAATTCAGCGTAGGAGCTCATAATGGGTTTGTAGCGTGGTGACACTACGTGAACAAGAGTCACCATACCCGTGATGAAGAAGTATGTCCGACCATGAGCTACAATCACAAACACAATAATAATAATAATAATAATAATAATAATAATAATAATAATAATAATAATAATAATAATAATTTCAACATTGTCTCTACTTTGAACCATTGAAAGTTTGAAAGTCACTAGTAGCATGACAAAGGAAGTATGTTCATTTAAACTGAGGTTTCACTCTCGAATTCCTCTGGCCCATTATTTGGATTCCTTCTACGCCAGATTTACATTTCGCGTGCTTGTCATAAGCTAGTTCATAATTAATAGTGACATTTCTGTATTACTTATTGAAGAATTGTATACTATTAGTACCTAGGCAATGGTTAGAGGTACTATGATATTGTCCCACACTCAGCTTACATCTATTGATTTCACCCAGTGGAAATGCATTGTGTTGGCAGTGCCCTCTATCCAGTGGATATTATCATGACCCACGTGACCAGCAGGTACGGGGATGGTACTGGTTCTAGATGACAACGCAGATGAATTTAACTCTCTGGTGTTTTGGCGGGGACCGCAAGGTGAATATCACCGGTGAGGATCTGCATTCGTGTTCTCGGGTTATTAATAGTTCAATATGTATCATTAATTCCCATGTTAATGAAGATGTATTCAGGCCGAGTGGGTGCGTTTGTATGATGCATCTAACATGTATCATGATTGAAGTTGGCGCCATGCCGTGGTGATTGATTACATAGAGGACATGAAACGAGGTCCAATATGAAATCACTATTATCAACCAGAAAGCGCTACGGCTGGGCATCTATCAAAGTAGCCAAAGTGAAGACCACCCCAAACTAGGCCGGGATCGCAATAGCATTCTGAGCCACATTAGCGAATGCTTAAATGAGCTTGCTATTCTATTCAACAAGCAGACTCCCTAGCAGATGAAATCTCTGCCACGGATAACTGTCACAAAATGTTTCGGGCAGCCCGAGACCTGAGAGTTGCAGATTCCACACCGCCACTCACTGTATACAATTCTGAAAGCCACTTTATCGGGATTGGCAAGGGAAAAGCCGTGGCGATTCGAGAATGGTTCAAGGAACAGTTCACAGACCACGATGATGATCCATTGTACCCGTTCTCAGGAGGGCCTAGGCCATTATTAACACTAATTAAAACAGCAGAAGTTGAGAAGGCAATTAAAGCCTTAAAGAATGGACATTCATTTGGACCTGATGGCATGCGGAATGCACTATTCAAATATGTAAGTGACATTGTCTCAAAACCGATCACGCACCTAATCAATTCAGCCTTTACGCACCACCTTCACATCGACACTGTAGGCCAAGGCACCCTTATCGCACTACTCAAGCCCAAGAAGTCACCTGGGCCCCCAGCCAATCTGCAGTCCATTGCACTCCTTAACAGCACACAGACGATCCTATCCAATGCTGCATCCAATGCTGCATCCGAGACAAGATCCATTTCTTCACCAGAATCATGTCAAAGTGGCTTCAAATGCGGACGCATCTCCGCAGACATTGTATGGACTCAACGCATGCTTGTGTCGGTAGTCATGTCCAAACACTGAGATTTCCACAGAATGGGAATTGCCATGTAAGGAGCCGTCGACACAGTTAAACGCTCAAAGATCCTAGATGGGCTACGCCAGGCCGGTTGCAATGAAGATAAGCTACGACTAGTGAGCCCACTGCTTACAGACACCAAGCTGAGAGCATAAGTCAAGTCAACGAAGTCTGTAGGGTGTGAGACATCACTCGGCTCCAGTGCAGTTCACCTGTTACCGTGCTGATGCATTGAAATCCGTGCGGGAAAGTTCCATAAGACCAAACCGCGCCCCCCACACCAGTGTCGATACTGGGTATGCGGCAACATATGGAATATGCCGATGATGTGAACTTCACAGACGAGGAAACGAACCCCCTTGACGAACGTCTCCCAATAACTACAAGCAAACTAAAAATTGAGAATCTCTTTATGAATGAATTCAAACCAGAGTTCACCCACATATAACAATCTACAAAGCATCAAACTAACGAAAATGATGATCCACTTCGTGGCAGCGAACCATTGAGGAAAAGTAAAATACTGTGCGCACTGCTTTGCAATACTGCTGACATTGCTACACACTGTGTCACGGGGAACATACCGTTCGAGTCCTTCTGGAAGATATGGATTCGTAGATCAGACCTGCTCTTGATAAAAAAAAGGTTACGTTTATGCAATGCAACCTGCGTATCCTTGGTGGTGTATAGCTGTAACAGCTGGGCAGCTCCAAAGGCAGCTCTAGACAAACTCGATTCCTGTCACCGCAAACATCAATGCAACATTACTGGACACTGATGGCCCGACAGCATAATTTTCAACGATACACTATGCAAGATGTATAATACGTCGCTGCTGTCTGTAAAAGTCGGCCACTAAAGATGGTCCATGTTTCGCCATGTGCTAAGGATGCCAGGAGAGACACCAGTACAGAGAGCCTTGAAACTAGGAGCCAGCAAATACAAAGTCAGCATAGGTCGTCATTGCACAAATCTGCTAAACCTGGCACTAGGTGACGTCAAGAGAGCAGGACTCGGTACATTCAAGTCAAGACCGGGCCTGAGGAGGCAAATGATTTCAGCTGAGGGCAAGACGCAGTGGGCAAAACCGAAGAAGGACTGATTGCAGTTGTAGGATGTGTCTACTACGATAGCCGCAGAATACAGTACTCATACATTATCAACTGGGTCGAGGGCAATGTGATAATTGATGACGAGGTTGATAATAGCGATATGAAATGGAACAAAGTTGCAATTCTAATTATCATATAAACTGATATTTTGACACGTTTTCTAATAACGTCGATCCCTGAAACCAGTTTAACGCACCATTTTGCGTTGATCTTTTTGATCGCCGTGACGCATCACCTTCTACGAGTTCCTACCAAGGCAAAGAAAACCTAATGACATCAAATCATCGTTATTTCGGACCTGACGATACTCTTAACACAACTTTTAAAATTGTCTCGCCTATCTTGTAAATTTGCGAACGTATTACAAAATTTAAATCAACTACATAGCCTGTCCCCCGTCTTGTTTACATTTTCGCCGCCGGTATCACCAGGAAACATCTAAGCAATGACGATATTTAATACGTGTTATCTAACTAATGAAAGTTGCAATATAATCTTTTATTTTGTGAAATTGAATTAGAGACACAAGTCCCTATTTCAACTTACCAACAAAACGAATTATATTATTATCTATAGAATGCAATCATCATATTTCAGATTTGTTTCGTTTCATTACATTGAGGTACACCATTTAGGCTTCTAAAAGTATATAATTTAAAATTTTTAATTTTCAAGCATTCTGGTGTGAATGTGCACGTCCAATAAAATAATTATAAGTGCGAAACAGATGAGATGAATTTAGAACAGCGTAAATAAGCGAAACCAATTTAGAACAGGAGAAATAGGAGGGCGAAGTACGTCATGCACCCAGCTGGGATAGCCATTCACTATTACTATTATGCTATGGAGCGTTATCTTTAATATTTTACTGAATCCCACGATTGCATAAGTGTCTGAATTTGTGATACATCTCTCCCACGTATGTAGAATCTCATACTTGTGGCTGTTTCATATCAAATGTATCCCACTCGTTTGGTACGATCTCCTTTGGGACGGACAAATTCCATATGGAATAGTATCTATGCTAGGCTCAGATTGCGCCAATATCCCTGAGAATGCAGCTTACTGGACAGATGCGGGCCCGATACCTGACAGATACTCACAGTATTAGCACGGTATCAGCCCATCATCAACCCAGTAAGCTGCGTTATCTGTAATAGTACACACATGTAACATAGGGATCGATTTCTATCTATGCCAACCCATCTCTAGATACGGTCCGCTCTTTTTGTAGGCGTGTAGGAATCGATGTATATACTTTGAATCCGGAATTCCCAGATTCCCAATTTTAAGGGAACTATGCTTGACTAAGATGTTAAATATTTTGAAACTAATTTGCCTTGGTGCTTTTGCTGCCTATTTCAACGAGTTTTTATTTCGCACCATCAAATTGGATTAGAAAATTAACCAGAATGTGTATTAATTGTAAATCCGTCAAAGGTATACACTTAGTACACTTGACAGATATTTTTAGGTTCATTACGGAGCTAGATGAGGCATTATGGTTACTACGGCAGCTAATACGTTACGTATTTGCCTATGCTGTCAGATACTTGAGGGGCAGATCGGATGCCTGCGTGACGTGAATAACTTACCCCATAATAGCATACCAGCCAGTAAGAGTGAGAATGGGATCTCCACTACACTAATCATGAACACTGACCAACACAACACTATGACACCAGCTGACCACGTCACCATCCCCGTCAGTAGGGATACCATAGCTCCTTTGTTGTCATGAACAACACCCGCGAGGATCGACGACAGAGCAGCTGCTATATTGGCCGTGCCAAGCCACTCCACTGTGGAGGGAATATAGTTAGAGTATATATACGCGTCGTCCGGGGGTCTTCCAACGGCAAATTTAGAAATCTAGATGCTCGGAAATGCCTTCGCCTGCATTTCCATAGTTAAATATGGACCATCAGTTGGCTGTTAAATTATTCTTTTTTAGCCATTTAATTTCTTTTTTTGGTTCATTCAGTTTTGTGAAAACAGGACTTGATAAAAATCTGAATGAATAAAAGAATGAAATTGAATAGCTAAAAATAGAATAATTTAACATCCAACTGAAGGGCCATATTTCCTCTGAAAGTGCAAGTGGTGCCATCTGAGAGTATCTAGAAGATGAAAATAACATTAAACCTTAATACAATCATGAAACACCTTACTCCTAAACATCAGAACAAGTCTCAATACAAAAAAAACACTCTTTAATAATAATAATACTGAAGCAATATACAATGGGCAAATAATACCCACACGCGCACGCACGCACACACTCGGCTTACCTCAGTTAGGCACATACAGCTATATGGTCATACTCCCATTTAGTTATATCATATGTATTACATACAATTAATAACTTAAAATGACTAGTTTTTCACGCGGGCTTGAGGGACGCTGAATGATCGCTCACCACTACAGTTTGTCATCACTCATCAGAAAACTGAAAAAGGAACCCGTCACTAAAGAATAATGCTGAAACAATATATAATAGACAACAAGACGAACACTGTAAGTCTGTAAAGGAATTGGGTGGGCGGGATTCAGGGTGCTGGTGCTCCCACAGAACAATTGTATGAATTTAAAACTGCTGAGATTCGATTTCCAGCCTTCTGATTGGAGATGTTGAGTTTTATTTTACCTGCGATTTAGAACGTTCGTGGAGATAAGCAAGCAGTCAAATGAAAAGACAAGACAAATACTAAGTTTATGAACATGAATTAAGCTATCATTCTATTCACCTATTCATATATATAAATATATATATATATATATATATATATATATATATATATATATATATATATATATATATATATATATATATATATATATATATATATATATATATATATATATATATACACCTGTGCAAAAGTTAAGCACCAGCAAAAACAATAGAACGTAGAAACATGATGGTACAACTAGGCTGCCATACTTTTTGTCCCCGCGTTAGCTGACATAAATCCAAGTACGAAATGCACATGCATGCATGACTTCACGCCGCTTGATGTCCGTGCGTGGCGGGAAACAGCACACGTGTTCAGTTATGTAAAAGTCCAGTTTGAGGTGTAGAACATTACATATAGATTTAGGCGACAAGATTAGGAATTTTGTGTTCATGACCGTGGTTTATTTGTACAGAGAGAATTAGCTCATGATTGTGAACCGCTATGGCAAGACGAAGGTTAAGTGATCGTGTGAAATGGCAAATCATAGGCATGCATACCACTGGTATGTCATGCAGAGAGATTGGCAGTTGGCAGACAGCTGAACATTAACCATACTGTAATCAGTCGTTTGATTGCCAAACATGGGCAAACTAACGAGGTGAAGGACAGGCCTAGATCTGGAAGACCGAAGAAGACTACTGCCCGTGATGATCGAGCCCTAGTACGCCTTGTTAGGAGATCTCCATTCACCAACAGCAGAGTGCTCAGCCAGCAATGGGAAACGCGCAATAGAGTGTCAATGTCTACCGTCAAAAGGAGACTGTATGCTGCTGGCATGAAAGCTAGGAGACCTGTCAGACGTCCTCTCCTCACTGCACACCACACAGAGGAGCGTCTGAGGTGGTGCACGAAAGAAGACACTGG
The DNA here is from genome assembly GCA_034401795.1 of Chaetoderma sp. LZ-2023a. Lineage (NCBI taxonomy): Eukaryota > Metazoa > Mollusca > Caudofoveata > Chaetodermatida > Chaetodermatidae > Chaetoderma > Chaetoderma sp. LZ-2023a. The sequence goes on from CM067360.1 coordinate 130,882,827, forward strand.
AACATGAGATCCTGGAGACGGGTACACTGGTCCGATGAAAGTCGGTTCCTGCTTCATGCCACAGATTGACGAACTCGTGTATGGAGGTCCAGACGCACGGCGTACGACCAACGTAACATCATGGAAGAAGTTCCATTTGGTGGAGGTTCCGTTATGATATGGGGGTGCATCTCATTTGATTGTAAGCTGGATCTGTTGACTGTACCTGGAACACTAAATGGACAAAGATATCAAGATTCCATACTGGATAGAGTTGTGGTCCCTCATTTTGTAAATCATGCACCTGGAACCCACCCTATATTCATGGATGACAACGCCCGACGACATCGTGCTAGAGCTGTGCATGAATACCTCCGCCAGAATGCCATCGAATCCCTACCATGGCCCGCAAGGAGCCCTGACATGAACCCTATTGAGCATATCTGGGACATTCTGGGAAACATGGTGAGAAGGAGGGATCCTCCTGTGCAGAACCTACAGGAATTAGCAGACGCACTCCATCTTGAATGGCAACGAATACCACAATGGCGTATCAGTCGGTTGGTGACCAGCATGAGACGTCGTGTCCAGGCCGTCATCCAGGCACAAGGTGGATATACCCGGTATTAATAATGACAGTCTCAAACTCGTGCACAGATGTTAAACTTCGTTTTCAGACACCATTAATGACAATCTAGCCACGTGTGTCAACTGTAGGGCAATAGTTGTCAGTTGTGTCAACGTAACCATATTCAGGCCTCGTTTTCAAGTTCAAACAAAAACATACAGTGTTTCCCCACCATCATAATCAGCATTCCTCTAGTTGCATTATTACCTCTTGCACTAAGATGGATGGGTACATAAATATTTATGCTATTGCTTTCTTCATAGCACATGAATATACCCTCGCATGTGCGTAAAAATAGGGTGGTGCTTAACTTTTGCACAGGTGTATATATATAATTTAGTAATGCTACATGCCACTACAGATGTAATGTTTCCATTGAGGAATCATAATCTGATGCAAGTTTTAGAGTTTCAAATTGCATTAGTTAAGGTGTTATCTTCACTTTCTTAGAGAATAAGTTTGATTCCGCAATGTACTCTTCATACCTTTATTGGTATTTTGAATTGCTTAAAGAAATGCTTTACTTATAAATATGAATAGGTCAGAGATAGTTAGGTGGGGTGATTCCATGACCTACAGATTGACACATATTGGGATTCCTGACAAAATCGTTAAGCCTTTGTACATGAAGACCACATTTCAGGAAAAATCCTTTATAAATGAATAATCTCTTAAATAGCTTGTTAATTTTTCACTAGATTTTGCATGTCCTTTTTCTCTAGCCTTCTGTCTAACTCCTTTGGACCTTATAAAATAACAGTAATCATTTTCTGCTGCAGAACATAACAGATCGCCAAGTTTGCGCCATGTCCTGTTATGCAGTTTCTCTCTTCACAGACCAAAATATCTCTCTGGAGATCATGTCCAGACAGATATTCTCGTTTGTAAAAAAAGAGAAACGGTATAAAACACAATATTCATTCAACAGACATTTTTGGGTAGAAAAGTATTTGGGGGGCGGTCAAGATCTGAGGACGGGGGGCCATATGTTCCCGCTGCCCCTATTATTATCCGCTACTGAACGTGTACCCACGTTGAATACGAACGGTGGCCACGTGACATGCTTGAGCATTTGATAAATTCAGTATCACGGCAAAGATACCTACTACACACTGACTATGATCTGTGTTTGCCTAATATATTTAAACAAATGCACAGCAAAGCATACATATTCTTGGTGTATCAGTATTGATATAGCCTTTTATAGTGTAGAGTTTTAAATGTTACTACGCAGCCAGTTTTGCAGAAATCCGTACCTGATACTGTGCTACATAAGTGTTATCAATAACACAACCATCCCTGTGTCACTACAGCAAGCTAGGAATCTGTTTATCGTTTCCTTGATGCACATTAATATGTGTTAAATAAATATGTGGTCTACCTCTTCCAGTTTATATTTCATATGCCTCTTATGATTACAATGTCACCGAAACTGATTTCAACTGATACATTTTTCTCTCCAGTGGATACACACTTGTGATTCTATGTGTAACATTTATGGAAACAATATGTCAGTTCTTTACCTCACGTGCATTTTTCGGCAACATCTTTTAAAGAACCACACCTTTTGATTCACAAAGTAGCCACCCTGTATAGACAATTTAACGGTAATGGATTTTTCCATGCTTGCTGGTCAAGCAGACAGTGTATAAGCAATATCACGTAAGGCTTTAATGCTCTATTGTTCGGTGAAGTGTTAGCCTCAATGGATGTCAAAGTTGTCCATGATTAAACAGTTTATGGAACAGGAACCGGCAAGAAATTATGTGCCATGTGGCGACCATTTAGCTCAATACACACGACACAACAAGTTGTATACAACAAGTTGGTTCCAAGAGTATACACAAGCCAACACGTTGCACACAACATTTGTGCCAAATCCAAAAGCCGCATTAAATAGTACATGTCAAATGTCACAGAATTAGTAAAATATTATATATCTCCTCGTTTATCGCGTTTGAAGTAGTCCTGTATTTTCACATTAAATAAACACTCATGCTTCTCGTAAATCTCAACAAAATTATTATGTCATAATAAACTACGTGACGTGTAAGATGGCATCATAATTACTTACAAAATGAATGTCTTGATTAAGTTTTCACGAGCTCATAATTCATAATATGCACATTTTAACGATTAGTTGTTTGTTTAGCACACTAGGGGAGATGCGAATTGATCGGAAAATCGGTAAAGTTAAGCAATTCCAGGTAAGTTAAAAAAGCTGTATCGCCTAATATAGATGCGTAATGTGTTTCTGTGAATCAACGAAATTACACAAATCGCCCTCTAACAACACCTGAGGTTGAGAGGATATACATTTCATCCCATTTTTCTTGAAATATAAACCATCAACTACTTAATGTAGCATATGTGATGTTAGACCATGCCAATTCTCTCTGTAAAGGCCCACGCAAAGAAATGTTATTTTACTTAAATGTATTGTCACATAAATCAAAATGTGCTATTTCTGTATATTTTATTAGGTTGTTCGTGTGGTCAAAGTAATTTGGTTAGAAAGGCAAGTATCTTAAACACACCATTTGGGAATGGTTACTTAAAATAAAAGCTAAATGTCCACAAATGTCATTTGCAACAACGCCCTAGCTGACTAGGATGCCGTCACATTCCTCTATAACATTGTCATAGAGATGTCATTGCATTCCTCTATATCCTTGTGCTTATATTTCAGAATCAGATATCCAGATCAACCAAGGGACATGGGTGGTGTCAGGGAGCTTTTACACTGAACACTTCCCCTGCTGCATTTCTTTTACAAACTAAACAGCCAAGAATTGATCAGATGATTGCATTGCCATACTTCGAGTGGAGTGTTTTATATCTGTGAATGGACATTTTACCCGGCATACAACATACTCGAAAGATTCGTTATGCACTTTCTAGTAATCGCTGTCTTGTACTACCAATTATGTTTTCGCTAGCCCATAGATAAATTTGTTAATAGTAAAACCTTTGAATGCTAAAATTCCAGGATATATATATATATATATATATATATATATATATATATATATATATATATATATATATATATATATATATAAGTCTCAAGACAACCATGCACTTATCTCATTACCCATTGGAATACCGTTGACTCAATTTCATGACAGCTATGCAGACAAGATGTGGAATATCTTATTGCAGCAACAGCTCCTAGTCAAATATGTTAGACAATATTCAACAAAATATTTATTAAATTGGATATGATTTTTTATCTGGATGCTAAGTGGGTCATGTTATGTGATTGTCAATAAAATGTGTATCAAATATAGAGCAGGATGTAATTGCATTTCATACTAATTATTTTGACAACAATTTGACTGAAAATTGCTGCTATCATTGATAGCAACTACTTTCACGCAAATTATTGTCAATGTATATAAAAGCGTTCTCCTATTTTCTCCTGAACATTGACACACTTTCTCTGAACAGGATTGAAATACAGACTGTCGTATGTACTGTCGTGAACACGCCCTATGTGTATGCTTACGCTTCCAGAGCTGGAGGACACATGACTATGTGCACGTGCAAGCAGGTTGCTTTTGTTTGAGAAATCCTGGCTTGTGCAGACAATGGACTAAACGAATATGGCGTACAATAGTTCCAACGATTATGGATCCAGGGCATTGCATGCTGGGTAGCATTGCACGCCGGGTAGCATTGCATGCCGGATAAATTGTACAGACATCTCATATCTCGTTCAAATGTGCCTATGGATACTGGAACACGAGAGCTTTAACAACCAAGACGTCATTCACCACTTGTCATACGGGAAAATGCCACACAGATCTATGGGAATACCTAAACTATCTAGAGTAATATAGAATATGTTCGCTATGTAACATTCAAACTGTTGAGGATGAGAGACATGTTATTCTAAAATGCCCATTTTACCATAGTGAAAGACAATTGTTATTTAATTACCGTAATGTGATTGTAAATGTTGCTTCCCTCAGTGAACAGGACACATTTGTGTTAATGATGTCCTACAATAACGGTGACACTAAAGTCTGCAAACCGGTACTAAAATATGTCACTGATTGTTTCATGAAAAGGCAGAATGCGTTGGCTACGAAACAATCCACTAACCCACCACCATCATTAGTAATTGCAATATAGCTGATCAGACCGGCAACAAATGTTGGTGTAGGTACATTGCACACGTATCGTCCTTTTCTATGACAACTGGCTGCAGAGGTGACATAGCTATCTTCTGTGTCATAAAATCTCATGGCGATTAAACTGCCATGGGATATTGAGATATGGCGAGTGGTGATGCTGCTTCTTTATTCGGTGATCTTGGCCGACGTTTCAGGCAGCATTCAGTGAAGTTTCCATTATAACTAATGCACAGTACCTAGCAGAACATTAACTTCAACATTAACTTCAAATTTACACTTACTATATGATATGTAGTTTCTGCTCATATAATAATATAACCACTTAATTTTGTATGTACTATCTATGTATGGCTATATCTATTTGTATGTAGATTTTGTGCCAATAAACAATCCGAATCTGAATAATCTGGGGCTGTTTGTTCGAAAGTGTATTAGTTTATGCCTAGACGTAAACATTTCTTAAGTAGACATTAGTTAATACATCCAGCTAATACCGTTGTTCGAACGCATTTTATGCCCGGACTTGCGTACTATCTTTTAAGTCTAGGCTTAAAGATGGCCAAAATCGCACCAGGCGGCCCTCGCTAGATGGTCTTAAATGAGAATTACTCTAGTGTCACACAGCTTTCTGTAACATAACTTGATGTTATTTATCGTGAACAGTTCAGTTCAGTTCATTACGTAAATCCCTCCTGTAAGTAGGAGCACCTCGCAAAGGAGTATTAAGTATATTAATAGGCCAGCTCGTGCATGCAACAGTTTATGTATTGTTGTTGTTGTGTGTGACATATACCAGATATACCACTGTCACTGTCGGTGTTGAAAGTGTTCCTTTCAGCAGTCAGGAGTGTTCGAAAATTGTTCAACGTGAAGCAGTACTGACGAATTATCTTCCCTACTGAGTAGACACACTGGCACGTGCTATCTGACATGTATAGATGTGATGATGGACTCATAAGGAATGAAGTTAGAATGCTGTTATCGTCCCAGACATGTTCAGTGTGCGCAACACACATCGGGCATAGGCTACGCTGTAGTAGGTCCTGGTACTTGTTTCGAATCACTGCTAAAGGGTGACAAGCTGTCAGGAAATGGTGATGGTCTTCTGATCCATTGTTACATAGTGGGAAATCAGGTTTAATCATACCGCGACTATATTTAGTCCTGTTGCACTGCAGGGTATAGCAGTTGGTCAGCAAGTGCAGCCGTACCGGTAATGTGCGTATATCGCCTGGAGCAGTAGTGACCGACTCATTTGCTATGTGGGCAGATGAAAGGTTTATAGAACAGTTACTCAGATACTGTAAGAATGAGTATAGCGGTATCTGACTATTGAGCTCATCTGACCATAACCTGTTGACCAGCTTCCTAGTAAGAGTCTTCCATGCTCCCTTTGCCGGTTGATGATCTAGAAGAACGTGGATAGAAGGGAGATCGTACTTCGCGAGTATATTACGAGTGCCAGCAAACCAGCTATTCTAATCGTATCCTTTCATAGCAGTCTGCCTCAGAGCCACCAAGAAGAGTATGGATTCTTGGTCTGCACAAATGTTCCTCACTAGCGTTAACTTCAGTAGGTGTATACGCGCTTCAATCGGAAGAGTGCCAAGCAGCAGATACGGAGATGTGCTACACGATCTCGAAGGCCAGGATGTGTAACAGCAGCTTATGATAGAACTTGTCAAGGGGTCTCACTTCGGTTTTGTTGAGAATAAATACATCAATCCCATGTAGCAGAACTGGAAGCATATAGACTTCCTTCAGATGCATGCATGCCACGGGTGTTATGCCATTTATCCCGTGAAGTCCTGCTCCCATAAGTGAGTAGATAGCACGCCTGGCTTTCCTGATGTTTTCATCTACTGTGGGCGAGCATTTATAAATTGATCACTTCTTTGTATCCCTAAGTGAGATGCACAGCCTGGTGAAGATACCTCCACATCGCCTAAGAAGAATGGAATCTTTTCCTTCTTACAGTCAGAGAGAATGACACATTTCTTTGGCTGGAGCTCATATTTGGTTAACACTGTAATGACTAGAAATATTCGACAGAATCTGCAGGTTGTTTTCACTATTTGCTATTAATCTGACATCGTCTGCACATGTCGGTGCTGCACAATTCACAGTTCCAATGCTGGCTCCATGTCCTGAGGCATCTAAGGTGTCAAGCAGGTCATTGATGTACAGCTTGTATAAGTCTGTTGCCATTATTCCTCGTTGCCTTACGCCATGCATAAAGGGAATAGAATCTGAAAGCTGGCCATTCCATTTACTCTGGTAGTAGCATTCATGTGGAGGACTCTGATGAGAATCCATGTAGCACCTTTTATGCCCGCAAAATAGAATTCATTTACCAGACTCGCATGGTTCACCACGTCAATTGCTGATTTGGCATCGAGAAGGGCAACATAGTTACTGAACTTTTTGCTTCGCGACTCAGCAATAGACTCTTGTAGCAGCAGGGCACTGTGCATAGGGGATATCCCCGAGGTGAAACAAAACTGTAAATGATTTTGACCCTTGAGTATTTTCTGCTGTATGCGAAGCTTTAGCACCATCTCCAGGGTTTGGCATATCATTGACGTCACCCTTATCCCGCGATATGAGGAGGCTTGGTTTGGACTTCCCTTCTTCTTGTAGACTGGTGTTAGCAGACCGACTTTAAGGACAGCAGGAATGGTTCTTAGGTGACCAATTGCATTGAGAATTAGAGTCACTATATAAATTGTTGCAGCTCCGCCCTCTTTCAGATGCTCAGCCGAGATACCGTCTGCATCAGCGGACTTGCCACTGTTCAACCGCTTGACTGCTTTCATCACCTCTGAATAAGTGAATGGAATAAAATCATCAATTTCAGAAGAGAGATCACTGAGTACAATCTCATTAAATTCCAATTCTGCTTTTCTTGAGTGGTTGCTCGAGGTACTCATTGGAGTACCAACTTGCATAAAGTGCGAGTGCCACCCGTCTAAAATTTGTTCTGCCGGGAATGTAGTGTCCTGCACTTTGAGTTCTGCTAGTTCGGGTGCTGCACTACTACGTTGCTTACGGATTAGTTTGTAGAACAGTTTCTTATCACTGTTCTTAGCTTCGATAAGTTTCTGCATGTCTGCCTCACGCCTAGCACCCTGAAGCTTGTGCTGAGCTTGCGGTAGCAGTGCTTTTGACCTCCGCCTACGAATGGAAGCTGGGTGATTTTGATCACTTGGTCTGTCACAGATCTTCCATTGGTGGAATGCATTTTTACTTTCTATCACAGCTCTTGTAATTTCGTCATTCCATAGCCGATGAGATTTTCTTTGTTTCTCAGTTTAAATTGGTGTAGCGGCCTGTGTCGCCTTAATCAGGGTATCGCGAAGCTTAGCATATGTCAAGCATAGATCGTACATGCTATTCATCTCTGGCTTGCACTCCTGAAGAGATGTTTGCACATAATCTCGGTAAGTAGGCTTATTGATTCTGTCCCAGTTCAGTCGTGGAATTACATCTGCATTTGCATGTCTGATAAATAAATCCCTGGATTGGACCATCGTGGTTAGCTCAGCAGATAAAGGATAGTGATCGGAACAGTTATTACTCAAATCATGGCGATGAGCATTCTGACACAAGTGCTCCATGGAACTAGACATGAGAAAATAATCTATCGTTGAGCTGCTCATACCGTTAACATGTTGGAATGTTGGTCCATCTGTTTTATACACCAATCCTTGTTGAGACACAAAAATCTCGCAACAATCTCTGCCTCTTGACCTTCTCCTCAGTGGTGAGGTCACAATTGAAATCGCCAGCTAGGAGAATACGATGTGACATTTTGTACTTCTGACAAATCTCATGTAGTTGGTCGAGTATTTCACTAAACTCTTGATCGGCATCAGTATCTCTTCTGCAAGGCATATATACAGATGCTATCAGTAGTGGGAACTCATCAGTATGTATTTCAATACATTGTATTCTGCTACTTCCATCGGGTATGGGGGTAACTGCATGGCCGATATTATCACGCCAGAAGACCGCCACTCCACCATACCCTCTTGGCTTCTGCATATGAGCTATAGGATTAACATCATCAACTGCTTTGGCTGCGGCCTTAAAACTATCACTAACATTACTAAGATGCTTCAGCTGGTAATTGTAGTGCCAGTGTTCCTGGAGACATAGGATATTACACATTTCAAGAAGGCTCTGCACACACACTGAGTTCGTAAGTATATTCTTACAGTTGTAAGTAGAGATGCGCAGTGATAGAGATTTAGGGATTGGCGTTGTCATATAATTTACTGACTCATTATCAGATGTAGCAGATGTTAGAAGTAGAGATGTTTGCCCGGGCCTTTGCCTAAAAAGAATTTTCTGTGACAATATCTGTGCTGTTAGTTGCTAATGTTATATTGTTAGTAATAGGGGTCTCACTTTCCGTAGCAGTAGTGATATCAATTATTCCTTCTTTTGCAGGTATAACAGATAATTTAGATTTAGCAGCCAGGACATGATTAGTGCTGTTAGAACGGGTAAATCTTGTGTACAATGACTTAATCTGCGCAGGATTTCCATGCGGTATAATAATCTCAGTTTCCTTATTTTTGTTGATTATGGCAACTGAGTATTTTTTGTTTTTGATGAACGCACCAGGCTGTGTATTGCTTGGTATCTCAATTTTAGATCTGTATTGATTACCATTTTCTTGTGTACCAACTGGGGCCCTTGATGCAAGTAACGATTGCGATGAAATGGCACCTGACTGTTCAGAGGGCAATCATGGACGCTGTGCTTGTTGAATGATAGGAGATTGTCTTGGAGGTGCGATACTATTACCTGGTGTAGTGACTCCCGGAAGTGGAGAATATAAGCCCAGAGGCATCGGCATGTATGGCAAAAGTCCAAATGGTGGTGGTGGCGGCACTGGCATAGGCGGATGGCGATAGGGAGGTGCACACTGGTTCGTACAACCCTCCACTGCATTGATACGCATATGTAGCATATTCATTTCTAGTGCATGTATTCTTTGTTCAGGGATGCTTTGTTCAGGTTTAACAACTGGAGTTTGAGAAGGTGAGTGGCTACTGCATGGAACCTCTGTTGAGGGCATTGGGCCCGAAGTATCAGGGCTGTCTGCTTCGAGAGTCGTGACCCGCATACGCAAAAGTGTATTTGTCCTTTGCAACTCTGTCACACGAGTTTCCAAGTGTATTACAAGTGACCTGGCAGTAGTAAGATCTCGCTGGATGTCATCAACCGTTGCAAGCTTAATCTTTAGCTCTGATTCAGCTTTCCTTAGCTTAGATTCCCTGACACGAAGCTCTTTCGCACTGATGCGAGCTGGGGAGTCAGTAGTAGTATGTACACTGGTGGCTTGTTCGATGTTTGCCTCTGCAAAGGGTATGCTGTTGTTTGAAGCAGGTTGCCTAAGATTTCTTGAAACATTGTTACGTGGTGCATTATTTAATAGACATGAAATAGATGTAGAAGAAGATGTTTCAGGATGTTCTGAGGGATGACTTGATATAGTTAAACTACGGCCAGTGCCGGGAGATTCATTCTGCATCATACGTGGAGCAGATGTGGAAGAAGATGTTGCAGTACTTACTGTGGGACGAGATGCTTTAGCTGAAGTGTCGACTATTCTTGGAATATTAGCTCTTGATATAGTATCAGATGCTGATGATTTATGCTCTGCACATGCTGCGCATATATAACTATCTGTGTATGACTCATTACCAACACACGACTGATGAAATAGTGCTTCACACTCTGTGCGGAAGATAACGGGGACATTAGTTATTGACGCATTACACAGTTGACAGATTAATCTTGCTTTGTCGACATGCATCTGGGTTGTGTTGGGAAACGTAGCAGAATATTCACGTACTGGGTCGCAACTTGCTGATGACAACCTATGTCTATGCTGCATGCTAACTGTGGCATTATGCTGCTCCTTGTTTGACTGGTTAGTCGTATATTCTGCACTGGATCGTGTGGTAGCAAGCGTATGCGGTGTAGCCATAATATTTCTATTTATGTCTCCCCTTTGCTGCATCAAGTAGTGATCTGGGCAATTGTATGATATACCGTCTCCTTCAATACGCTTGATCTCATCTTGGGTAAGATTTATACACTTGTAGTGGGTCCAATGCTGTCCTGATTCGCAGAATACAGACCGGGTCATGCAGCTGCGTTTGCACCTGCTGCACTGGATATCTACTCGGCCTAGATGTAAAAACTGTGCCTGTCATGGTGGTATCCTTGCATTGTTGATTAGTGCTCTTTAGCTTGTACAGAGCTGACCCAAACCGTGTCTTCAGTTTTTTATTCCAATCTGCTAGATTCACCTTTGACCCATTCAGTGTGGTTGAGGCTATGAGCGTAAGTATTTCCTCTAGGTCTGTGGTAAAGAGATTGTTGACTCATGAATGTGAACCGTTTACCAACAGTGCTGACTTTGTATGATACAAATGTGCTGTATAAGTCTGGTGGTTTCCTGCATTAACCTTGTATGTCGCTTGCACTTCCACGCCAGTTTGATCAACTAAGGGTTGAATGATGACACTGCGCGACTCTTGTGCGTAATTAACGTAAAAATGGCTAAATACTCTACGCAGCAGGAAATACATTGCAGCGTCAAGTTTAATGCACACACCGCCACCAGTTTTTGTAATGTTCAGATGAGTTGTCCGATCAGCTGCTATTATTTGTTTTGCCAATGTCCGTTTTACGTTGAGCTCAAACGGCTTTCCAATAGGGGATGCATGACTGGCCCGTGCACTGGGTGGATATGCTACACTCACCGGATTGTAGGCACTTGGTCGATTGGCTCTTGACGTGCTGAGCGAGGAGCGTGTGACCTGGCGTGTCTTCATGATGGAACTTCTCTATGATGTAATAATTGTCACACTAAGAGTTTACCACTAGGTAACCATGTATGCAGGTGACTAACGATTCAAAGTAAATCTGCTTGAACGATACATACTGGTGTCAAGATGACTATTGGTATTAAAATGCTCAGCTTAACAGTTCTACTGATGACATTGAAATCACGGATAACGTGTCGGCTCAGTTGATCAAGTAGATGAGAATGAGCTGGCCATAATTGACAATTTTCGAGTAATTGTTGCACTCACGAAAACTGGTGTCACAATGTTCAATTTCAAAAATGTCTTTAAAACAACGAATGTCACTGTAAGACGTTAAAACATCAGTTCAACATGTTCAAATCTATCATCAGTATCATTACGTACGCAAGAAGTAGTTTAAAAAATCTGTCAAGACGTTAAACAATTAAATACGGTAAAAACAGTTAGAAACGGTTGCTAACGACGCTATTAACACTGCGATTACATTCAGAAGGAAGGCATAACTTCTGCATTTTATGTAATGAAAACACAAGTAATGCCATTTGCTTATGACGTAACAACAGTGAATGACGAGAGTCATGACGTCATAAGTATGATGCATGGACATGGTGTCGTGTGGTGTGGGTGGGTTGGGCCGGAAGCATCTAGCAGCTGCTAGATCGAAAGCCATAATACGCCGTTACGATGACCACAATCGCACACTCACCGACACGTGCGTGTGAGCATACACGCACAAACACGTCGCCGCTACGCCCCCATCACCGCCCCTAACACCCCACACCCCAGACACACACCACTCACTCTCACCCTCCCTCTGTCTGTATCTCCATCGCCATGCCTCCCTAGCCCAACACCTCCCCCTCCTCCCCCCCCCCCCACCCGCTCTATCTCCCTCCTTCCATCCCCTCTCCCAGGCACGCGCTTGTGCACCCACACATGAGACCTATGCACGTTACGGTGGTTGTTGCAGTGTCGTGTGGCGTGTGTTGCAATACATATGAGAGAATGCCGTGTTTAAAATAACTAAATAAAACCGTCATTAAGCGCAGTTAGCTGACGCGTAAAAATAGAATTTGTGGAAACAATTGGCACGCATTATATCCCTTGGCCGAGTTGTGAGAAATGTCACAAATTTGACCGACCGTCTGACAGACCGACCGACAAATGGACTTAAGTCAGAAATAGGCTTTTATGATACGAATTTAATTCTGATTTCACATAGCCGAATTTATCAGCGCAGGCATCGCTGTATACAACACCACTGTTTACATTATACGACAGACACGGCACCGATGTATATACGGTCCTTCAGAATTTACCCACTGATATACTGAGCTAGGAGTAGTAGTAGTAGTAGTAGTAGTAGTAGCAGCAGCAGCAGCAGCAGTAGCAGCAGCAGCAGCAGCAGCAGCAGCAGCAGTAGTAGTAGTAGTAGTAGTAGTAGTAGTAGTAGTAGTAGTATTACTACCACCACCAGCACCACCGCCACCGCCGCTGCCGCCGCCACCACCACTATGATGCAAATGTTGCCGTAGTTAGTTTACTTATTTATCGTCATTCAAGCACATTTTCAACAGCAGCACTTAAAGAAATGATTTAGCTTTCTGCAGGGCGTGTGCAGTGTAAGATTACATATTTTCATGGGCAGATTTTAAGTGCAACAATTCGAAAACCCGATCAAAATCAATATCTGACAAATTATTTACCCGAACCGATTCATCGTTCGCGACCGATCTGCTATGTCCAATCGGCCCTAAATCGTAGCATGTATTTTCACATTATAAAACCCACTAATATAGCGCTGTAACTAAACACAAGCAAAAGAGACAATGGGCTGAAAACATAAGAGCATATTGGGACATATTCAACATGATAAGCTAAATTCGTCGTTTTTATCCATCTATGACTGATAGTGTGCTAAATATATGTGTTAAATATATGATTTTAATATCGGTATTAACTATTTAATATACCCCCTGTATGTGTATTAACATTTATGTCTGTATTAAGAATTTAGGTCCAGACTTAAAAGTCGATACACTTTTGAACAACAGGCCTAAAATTTAAAACCATGTTTAAGACGGTATTAGGGATATATAGCCAGGCGTAAAAGTGAATATACTTTCGAACAACCGGCCCCAGAATCCTAAAATAATGCGAGACGGCATAGTATGACGTAAACGATGACGTCATTAGGTCGATGACGTCATATGATATCACAACGCCGCTGTTGGATAGCTGTTGGATGATTTTATCACGCGATCTGTGCTTGTTTGGCCAATCCTGTTAGTATCTATATCAATGTTGTACACGGGCGAAGTGTGGGTGGAGCTTAGCTAGAGATGGGCGGGGCATGGATAAAACTAGAAAGGTTCATTGATCGATCACATAAAATGTTGGATGACAAGGTTTTGGAAGACACCGATACACACGGTACAACTTGTTGTATACAGCGTGCTGGATGAAAAAGTTGGATGAAAATACAACACTGTTCTAATTTTTTCAAATTAGTTTCAAAATACTCAACAGCATGTTTATTAAATGGCAAAGAATTACAAAGACATACAATTTATACACCGTGTCGGACTCTGAGATTTGATGACGGTCTATATGGAACCCTTTGCGAAGTTATGATTGGGACGTCATCATTCACGCACTGAGCTGATTATGACGTCATAATAGGTCAGAGGATGGATGGATTCTCTGGACAGGTGAATTGTAGTATTGTATTTATGGTGTATTGCAAAAAACCCAGTCCTCATCTTTTAAGCAGCTGACTGCTGGGCTTCTGCAAACGGCATTCCAGGGGTTATTATCTCTTGACCAGCTAAATATTGTGAAAACAATTTGACTGAAAGTTGTTGGTAGCTCAGTCAAACGCTGTTGTTCTCTGAAATTACTCTCTGGCAGTAGCGATACAGATACAATGTGGAAAGACAAGTTATTTATATGTATCTATGCGCAGAGCATGGGCTTCGCGTTGCTATTATAATCGCTTAAGCGAAGACAGACCTTATGCACGTAAGAACTTTCTGGCCGCAAAAGTGCATTTTATAAATCGGTGGAAAGAATGGTCTGTATATGAGCGCATGTGTGCTACACTATTTTACTTCCTATTCTTCGATGTATAAAGATCAGCGTCTTGATTGTCTTATTGTCTTACTCGTCATGTCCAGTCATGGGTATTTGAATTTTCTAATAATCACAAATAATGAATGAAATACTGATTTCATATATATAGCTATAAATTAAAACGTGTAAGAGTTGCATTTTAGGCATATAAATGTACTATATTATAGGATTTCTATGATTTTAGGCCACACGCTCCCGTCATGTATATTTGCTACACATTTATCGAAAATGGGTACATACTATAATTGTTCAAACTCCGTGTCGCCTCCCCATCCCAAAAAAACTATCTACAGTTCAAACCGCTTTGACATTACGCCGGCAGCCTTAATTTCAACCCGGAGTTGTCATCACTGTACCTAGCCATTGTCGGCGCGGCTGAGTCCTTGGTTAAAGCCGAGAATGTAGGCTCCAGTGAATCTGCCAATCTTTGCTCGGGGGCATCTCAGTGTCACATTGGAAAACATCTTTCTGATGACGTTGGGTGGTCGTATACGGTGTGCGATTGATGCTGGTCCAGGGAACGTATTGCGTGTAGACAGCGTGATAAGAGTACATTGGCCAACACCTTCATTGGGGAGGTGTTGTATCGCGTCAAAGTTTATTACGTGTTTGAAATATGTTAAGATGGTCTCACCTGCAGACTTAAAGAGATCATTGCTGAGGCTCTTTGATGCAGATACTAGGCTTGCGCGATTATTGCGTCGAGTGATATAACAACAAAAGAATACCAATGACGAAAATTGCAATGGTGTTTCGAAAAGTTCATTTGCAGGGCAAGAGAAGACTATTTTTGAAAATGGAATGCCTGGCTCGATTCTCAGATTTAAAATCTGATACAGAATAACACGATCAAGGTAACTATGCAAGTAAAAGCCTGCTGTTGCATGTTTTGAAACTAATTTGACAGGAACCTGTTGCTGCCATAGTCAGTCAAACTAGTTTTAACATATTCAGCGGAATAGTTCTTAAATCGTAAAATACGTTTTCGAATTTGACATTTTTATTTTAAAGTTGGTAATCTGTAAAGTCACTCACCCTCCGATTGCGTAAGATTAAACATGGCTTTCAAAGCGTCGATGTAGTTGCTGAAAACTTCATAATGAGACGAGGAAACGACCAGTAGTGTCCCGATGAACAGCGGAACTTTCCCGGTGAAGAACTCCACGTTCAAAATATTACGAAAACTTAGCATCTTGAAGGATGGCGTGTAACTCGCTTCAGTTGATATGTGTTAGTGCAATTCACGCCGCAGGAGTATATACTACATCTAGCTGTATATATGTATTGTGTGTGTTCACTACCCGTGGCCACTGCTCCCGTAACCTCTATCAATATAGTTATGTTATATACAAACAAACAACCAACGATTTAAGACCGCGGTATGATAAAGTATGATTACAAGTTATGACGACAGGCCGTATAACGCAGCTTTTACTGGGACGGGTACTAGGCTAATCCATGCTGGGTCTACCCAAACTGCAGCTTTTAATCTTTTTGTTTTTTCGAGAACCCATTATAATTTTAAAAATATTAACTCAATTCATAGGATATTAACTCTCAGCTCATAATAGCTACTCAGGTGGTTTAGCATGTCACTCGTATACTACGCATAGAAGTTTAAGAGGTTTTTAATTAAAACTATCAACCCCTTTTGTGTCAACTTAACCCGTTGATGGCCAAGCTGGTCAAACAACGGACTATACAATGGTCGTAGGATTGTCCATTTGCAGGCGAGGGGAAGGGTAATTTTGACAATCTACCACTTGAATGACTAACCGAGCCAGTCAGTCCAGTGGTAAATTGTCAAAAATACTGCTTTCGCGACCTGCAAATTGGCACTGGCTAAACAAAAAACTTGAATTTTCTTTATCATTATCATTATGATTGTGAGAAATATCCATTTAAAGACCAACAGAAAGCTATTTTTGGTAAATTTACAAAAAAGTAGTTTTATAATTTTCTTCAAAAATATATCCCATTAAAGGGTTAATTGATTTAAGTATCCGATGTTAACACTAGAGGGTTAAAGAAAGATATTCCGCTTTTAATAGCTACACGTTTATACATAAAGGCGTTTGTGGTTGGGTAGAAAATGCGAGCCAGATCGGGAAATTGGTAGTAAAGCAGTTTGAGGCAGAATATCTCCATAACCTCTGGTCCGATTATCACCAAATTCCGTGTGCAAATGTGTCAATGAGTCATACATTTGATGCCCTAAAAGAATTTGTAATATGCCCTGTGAATCATAAGTAATGTCCTGCTGAACACGGCCACCTCCTAGCGAGCCAGCGGTCTTTGTAAGCGTGTTTTCATAATTGGACCTTACATTTGCAAAGTAAATTTCATTACTAGCGACCATCTACTGTTGGAGATATATTACATGAAGTTGGAAAATACGCTTACAAAGACCGCTGACTCGCTAGGTGGTCGTTGTCAGCAGGGCATTACTCATAACTCACTGCGCATATTACAAATTCTTTTAGGGAATCATATTTACGACTCATTGTCACATTTACACAGCGAATTTGTTGATAATCGGACTAGTGGTATTGGAGATATTCTGCCTCAAACTTCTTTTACAACCGGTTTTCCCGATCTGGCTCGCATTTTATACCCAACCGGCTTTTGTGATATATTTTGGAACAAATCGGACTGCCTGCCTCGGTATATTCGCTCACTCGTAGACTGCCATAGCTTTACAATCTTGTGTAAAGCCAACGATATAGGTAACCCGTGGAATTATTTCAAACTAATTTAACTAGAAGCTGTTGCTGCCTTACGCTTCAAGTTAATTTAGTTTCAAGATATTCAACATGATAAGTATTACATAATAAAGAAGGAATTTTATTAGAACTTATATGATGTCATGTGAGGCACTTGAGACAAAATGGTGGCGCCCACAGTTCAACATTGGTGATGATGCAAACGACTATGATACAGATAATCAAATCGCCCTGTAGGTAAATGATATGGAATCTATAGATGTACCTTAGTCAATCGGTTCAATACATGTGAGATACGCTTCGTATCTATTTATGGGCAGTATATTGTACGCGGACAGCTTACATTAATGGAGAACATTTATGACCAAATTATGGATACAATGGATTAATCCAATCTGTCACTCAAGTATTGACGTCATAATCAAGTACGTCACATGTAGGCTGACGTAATGATCAAGCTACGGAATGAATGGCCTTACTAGGTTCATCAAAAAAGCTTACTAATAGCTCGTCAAGTTTACGAATTCTATGTCTTTATTATTTAATAAATATTATGTTGAATATTTTGAAACTAATTTGACCGGGCACTGTTGCTGCAACAGCACTAAGTCACATTAGTTTCAAATTAATCAACATGTTAGCTGTATAGTTAGAATGAAATTGGAATTCTGGGAATGAGGGTTTAAAGCTATATACATCGATACCGATACGCGTAAAGCATGGGCGGGGCATAGCTAGAAATTGACGGGGTATAGATAAAAGTGGGATTCATCCATTGATTCAACAATTCCAATGAGTACACACATTCGCGAACTTAGGGGGTCCGTACTGGCACTCACGTATATAGCGCTATAATCAATTCACCTTTCCAGAGTATCCACCCATCATATGACATCATACTCAACTATGTGATGTGTAGAATCATAATGAACGACGTCATGAATGACGTCGATAAGTACATCACGAACGCATATTTGAAGACGGGCTATGCGTTGTTGTACAAATTGTAAGTCTTTACTATTTAATACATATTCTGTTGAACATATTTGAAAGTAATTCGACGTGGCGCTGATGCTGCCATAGGCAGCAACAGCGCCCAGTCAAATTAGTTACAAAATATTCAATAGCTTCCCTCTATAGTCTTCAGGAAGTTGATAGCTAGAGCATTCGGGGATCGATCAATCCCAACAGGGCGAGATGTGGGTGGAGCTTAGCTAGTGATGGGCGGGGCATGGCTAAGAATGGAAAAGTCCATTACGTTACATGTAGTCTGAGGTTACAATCTCTATGACGTGTTATAGCCCCGTCATGAAATTCGATACGTCCGCCATGTGTATGCATTATATGGCCTTTAACGGGTTCGCAATTTCTTAAACATTGTGCTCAATATTTTGAAACTAAATTTGAAACTAATTTATCTGGGAGCTGTTGCTGAACTCCCTGACTATCAATTTCCTGGAGACTTTACAGGATAAGCTGTTGAATATCTTGAAACTAATTTGGCTGGGTTCTGTTGCTGCCATAGGCTGCCATAGGCAGCAGCGCCCATCCCCCATCCCCACCCCCACCCCGACCCACCCAAAAAATAGTTTTAAAATATGCAAAAGCTTAACCTGTACTGTTACCTTGAAATTATAATTTTTGTTCAAAATATATAAATCGATTACAATATGGGCATAGCTTTATATACATCGCCCATAGAGTTAGATCCCTAGAGCGAGCAGGCACATACCATTACTACGGGACATTATGTCTCGACCGCCGGTGACGTGAATTCAGGAAAAAGCAAGTGCGCATGTCCGTGTATCACTGACTGGCTGAAGCCTGACGGTCAGCGGCATATATATAGCCTTAAAAAGTGACTACATTCTCTTTCGCTATTTGGAAGACACACTAAACAGAATACCTTCTGAGCATAATTTATAAACCTTTGGAACTGAAATGATTCCTACTACAACCATGACATCTCTGTGTCTAGACTCTGCTCTCGAAGCCACACTGGCATACCTGTTGTTTATAAACCACCCTGAACAGTCCTCGGTATCTCCAAATTCCACCCTATTTCATTCATTGACTTCAGAATTGATTTAGATGATCAATATAAAATTTAATGTATCTGCCTTTTAAAGGTGCATATTCACATCAGAATGATTGAAATTGTTAAACTTGTATACTGTTAGGGTAACGTGAGGGTCTCGCTGTAATGAAAGGAAATCAATCTTAACGTATGGCGCTTTCATTACGCATACCTTAATAGACAAGACAAATTGGGGAAGGTTGAGGAAAAAAACTAATTTCAGCTGAAAGAAATGTTCACTTCTTCAGCTGCAGAACACGGTCACTCATTATCATCATGCCTTTATACAATGTTTTAATTTATGAAAATGAATTAGAGACACGAGTCCCTAATTCAACATCGCAACTAAAATATACACATATTTACGGAATGAAATCATCATATGCGATGATGTGTTTCGCTTCATTACATTGAGGTAACAAATTAAGTCTCTAAATGTATACAATTTAAACAATTTAAATTTCAAGCATTCATGTGTGAATGTGCACCTTTAATATCTTGGCAGAATTCTACTCTAATCGCTTTAAGAATATTATCAGAATGTAGCAATAAAATGTATTTAATAAAACGTGATTACTAGCCTACTGTAACAACAACGCATCTAAGAATGGTTAGGTTTCAGAGATAGTCATCAAAAACTGTTGATTCTTATGTATTTAAAAGAGGTATCATGACTAACCCAGGTTCTATATACCCTTACTCTTCATCTTGTTCATTGTAATTTACTCGCAACACGTGTGACTAAGGCGGTGTTCACATCAGATAGTTAATTCTTCATAATATTGATGTATTGATTGCTTTCGCAAGTCAGAACACGCTAATTCGATACATCTGTCAGATTAGTTAATTCAGAAAATAATACGCGTATTAACGAAAGCTGATTCGAAATAGGTGCGTGGACGTAAATCTGTTAAGTAAACGCAATGCATTTCGTATCCACGCTGATATGGGCGCTTCTCACCGAGAATCACATACATATCAACTATAGCGCCCCCTTGTTGGTTAGTTTCTTAATAATTCCATTATTTCAGAGATGTCAAAATAAAATGTGCAAGTATAAAAGCGAAGACTTTATTTCGAAGCAACACATAGGCCGCGTCAGCTACACCGACGTGAAACTAACGTTGTGTTTACACTACAGTTACTCCGGAGTAACACCATACTTCAGTGTGGCGTTACTCAGGATTAACTTTCTAGCGGAAACACGAGCATAGGCCTTGTTCTCACTAGAGACTTAACCGGCGTAACGTCATGCTGAGGTATGGCGTTATTCCTGAGTAACTCTCCAGTGAGAACACGGCCTCAGTTTCACGTCGGAGTAGCTGTTTCGGTGTACAAATCTGAACATGTCTTTAGTGAGTCTGCTTATAAATGCAGCTTATTATAATTATTCAGCCTCTTTCTTATTTCTTCTTTCCCACATATTATCAGTACTTGTGTAACGTACCTATACTCCTACAATTTCCATCTGTCAATAACCAAATGTCAGGGTTAGTCATAAGGGATCAAATTTACAAGTTTTCATTTTTTTGCTTAATTATGTGCGTCTTGTGGTTATAAACACCCTATTTTGGTTTTAAAACACACAACTTTCATTTTTGGCAGAAATAAAAATCCCTTGTTCGGCAAAGTTGAAATCAAATATTTTTCAAAATGGTCTCCGAAATTCCTTTTGGTAAGCTCGGCTTGAAATTTGGTAAATTTCTAGGTCTTGTATTGAGTTGATGTGGAGCCAAGTTTAAAGTTACTCCATCTAATTGTTT
This sequence comes from Chaetoderma sp. LZ-2023a, assembly GCA_034401795.1. Taxonomy (NCBI): domain Eukaryota; kingdom Metazoa; phylum Mollusca; class Caudofoveata; order Chaetodermatida; family Chaetodermatidae; genus Chaetoderma; species Chaetoderma sp. LZ-2023a. The sequence goes on from CM067360.1 coordinate 130,904,116, forward strand.
TCGAGATATATGCTACTCCTTGCTAAGGTCTGATCAGAAGAAATAAACCAGAACAATATTTAAGCCAAAATGGAATGATTTGAATCTTAGCTAATATCTTTCGAGCTTTAGGGTCTGACATAATGAGGCGTTGCTGAACTAATGGTTCTAGAGAGTTTTGCATCACTATACATCTTTTATCTATGATGACTAGAGATAATACGTTTAGGACAATTATAGCTTAATCTTTCGCGACTAAACCGGTCAAAACCGACCTCCGTAGTGGCTTTGAGTAATGTCCATTTACAGGCCAGAAGAAGACTATGTTTGAAATTTGACAACTGAAATGGTAACCAAGCCAGTCATTACAGTGGTAGATTTTCAAAAACAGTCTCTCTTGGCCTGCAAATGGACATTAAATAAGTAAATATTTTAATTTTTCGAAGAAAGTTAGTCATTAAAGGTTTAAGAAAATTTTCTAAGATGTTCATAAAGGAATCTTCGGCAATTGCCATCTTTTTCCGTGATTCACCAACATACGGAGCAATGGATGAATCCGACCTGTTGGTCAACTATGTGCCGTAATAATCAATCACGTCATATGTAGGCTGACGCAATGGACAGCACTCCGGCATGAAGGTGGAATTGCCTGTTAAGTATACGAACTATATATACTTGTTACTATTTAATAAACATTCTGTCGAATATTTTGAAACTATTTCGATCTGGGCGTTGCTGCGGGCGTAGACAGAAGCAGCACCCAGTCAAATTAGTGTCAAAATATTCTACAGCTTATATTACCTGTGTATTTATCTTGCAATTATGATTTAGAAAATTCAGCGTTCGAAGGATATAAATCGCTCCCAAAGCGCGCAAAGCATGGGCGAAGCTTAGATAGAAATGGGCGGGGCATATCGAGAAATGGATCTCTGTATTCTATGAGAGACAGGTGTCGATAGTAAGTACCAACTAGCATGTTACCGTCCACAAAAATCCATTTACATAATTAAAATCAACCCAGTCGTCCTTGATATATTTCAATTTTAGTGAAAAAAGATTTTTTTCAAAATCCAGAAAAATTCATTCTGAACTTATCGAGCTGTACACATATACCGAGCAGCTATGCTATCTAACCATTATACGGCTCCACTGTATTACAAAGCACACATATTTAGAGTTATTTCAGTAATTGTATTCAAGTTATATCTAGAATGGTTGACTGTCACTGAGTATCGCTTAGATAGTTTACCAAAACCGGCCTCTGCAATGTTTTCGAGTAATGTCCATTTGCAAGCCAAGATATGACTATTTTTGAACTTGTATTACTATAATGACTAGCTCGTTAGCCGCGTCAGTAATTCCAGTAATACGTTTTCAAAAATAGTCTTATTATCTTGGCCTGCAAATAGACATTCAATAAGCACATATTTTGATTTCCTTGACCAAATTTAGCCATTAAATTGACAGCGTCGGGAAAAGCATAATTTATTTTTTTCTAAGCCTACAGATCACTAGTGCCACGCACACGGCATTACTTATAACCCCT